>ONZH01012640.1:0-43323 GCA_900303285.1 Rhinella marina
TCCGGAAAAATTGTTTGGAGAGAGGGCCTGTAGGGGCCCCTTCGGGAAAAATTGTTTGGAGAGAGGGCCTGTAGGGGGCCCTCCAGGAAAAAATTGTTTATGAGAGAGGGCCTGTGGGTGGCTCTCCGGAAAAATTGGTTTGGGAGAGGGCCTGTAGGTGGCCCTCCGGAAAAATTGTTTGGAGAGAGGGCCTGTAGGGGGCCTTCCGGAAAAATTGTCGTAAAAGAATGCCAGTTGGCCCTCTAAAAAATTGCGTTTTGGGTCAGCGTTAGGCAAAGACGACAAGGAGAAGGAGGAGTAGGAGGAGTAGAGAAGAGGAATCGGATACATAAGTAATGTTAATCTTTAGCTGCTTCCCCCAGAGGAGGATTTGAATTCCGGTGAAATCCAGGCTTTGTTCATTTAATAAGCGTCAGCCTGTCAGCGCTGTCAGTTGACAGGCGTGTACGCTTATCGGCGATGACGCCACCAGCTGCACTGAATACCTGCTCTGACAGCACGCTAGCGGCAGGGCAGGCCAGCACCTCCAAGGCGTACAGCGCCAGTTCAGGCCACATGTCCAGCTTTGAAACCCAGTAGTTGTATGGAGCAGAGTGATCACGCAGGACGTTGGTATGGTCAGCTAGGTACTCCCTCACCATCTTTCTGTACAGCTCCCCCCTACTCTGCCTAGACTGGGGACAGGTGACAGTGTCTTGCTGGGGTGACATAAAACTGGCAAAGGCCTTGGAGAGCGTTCCCCTGCTAGTGCTGGACAAGCTGCCTGCTCGGCTCCTCTCCCCCGCTACTTGGCCCACAGAACCATGTCCTCTGCCGCTAGCAGCGTCAGATGGGAAGGATTGTTTCAGCTTGTGCACCAGGGCCTGTTGATATCTATTCACTCTCATACTCCTTTCCTCTGCAGGAATGAGAGTGGAAAGGTTCTGCTTGTACCGTGGATCCAGGAGAGTGAACACCCAGTAATTGGTTTTGAAAAAATGCTTCTAACGCGAGGGTCACGGGATAGGCAGCCTAACATGAAGTCTGCCATGTGTTCCAGAGACCCAACACGCAAGAATTCCCTCTCCTCACTGGCCTGACTCTCCATTTCCTCCTCCTCCTCCTCCTCTTCAGCCCATACATGCTCAAGAGTTAAGAAGGACTGAGCATTGGTACCCTCTTCTGTCTCGCCGACATTCTCCTCCTCTTCCTCCTCATCCTCATCCCGCTCCTCCGATACGCACTGAGAAACAGACCGGAGGGTGCTCTGGCTATCAAGTGATGTATCTTCCTCCACCGTCTCTTGTGACAAGCGCTAAGCTTCCGACTTCATGCTGAGCAGTGAGTTTTTCAACAGGCAAAGCAGCGGGATGGTGAGGCTGATAACGGCAGCATCGCCGCTGACCATCTGTGTTGACTCCTCAAAGTTGCTCAACACCTGGCAGATATCAGACATCCACGTCCACTCCTCATTGTAGACTTGAGGAATCTGACTGACCTGACTACCAGTTCTGGTGGAAGTTGACATCTGGCAGTCTACAATCGCTCTGCGCTTCTGGTAAACTCTGGATAAAATGTTTAATGTCGAATTCCATCTCGTGGGCACATCGCACAACAGTCGGTGAGCGGGCAGTTGTAGGCGGCGCTGCGCTGCCCTGAGAGTGGCAGCATCTGTGGTCGACTTGCGGAAATGCACACAGATGCGGCGCACCTTGGTGAGCAAATCGGACAGATTGGGGTATGTCTTGAGGAACCGCTGAACTATGAGATTGAACACGTGGGCCAGGCATGGCACATGTGTCAGTCTGCCGAGTTGCAGAGCCGCCACCAGGTTACGCCCGTTGTCACACACAACCATGCCTGGCTTGAGGTTCAGCGGTGCGAGCCACAGATCGGTCTGCGCTGTGATGCCCTGTAAAAGTTCTTGGGCGGTGTGCCTTTTGTCACCTAAGCTCAGCAGTTTGAGCACCGCCTGCTGGCGCTTACCCACGGCACTGCTGCTGCGCCTAGAGCTACCGACTGAAGGCGCCGTGCCCACGGATGGGAATTCAGAGGAGGAGGTGGAGGAGGAGGAGGGGTCGGAGGAGGAGGCATAGTACATCTGAGAGACCGTGACCCCGCAATCCTCGGTGTGGGCAGTACATGAGCGGCCCCAGGGTCAGACTCGGTCCCAGCCTCCACCAAGTTAACCCAATGTGCCGTCAGTGATATATAGTGTCCCTGCCCGGCAGCACTTGTCCACGTGTCCGTGGTTAGGTGGACCTTCTCAGAAACAGCGTTGGTCAGGGCACGGATGATGTTCTGTGACACGTGCTGGTGTAGGGCTGGGACAGCACATCAGGAAAAATAATGGCAGCTCGGGACCGAATACCGAGGGGCAGCCACCACCATGAGGTTGCGAAAGGCCTCGGTCTCTACCAGCCTATAGGGCAGCATCTCCAGGCTCAGCAATTTGGAGATGTGGACGTTGAGGGCTTGGGCATGTGGGTGGGTGGAACTGTATTTCCTCTTGCACTCCAGCATCTGCTGTAAAGACAGCTGAACGCTGCGCAGGGACACATTGGTGGACGCTGTGGAGGATCGTGTAGGCGAAGGTGTGGTTTTCCGGTGGGAGGCGCTCGTGCCGGGGCCCTGGGCAGGGGGTTGACTAGCAGAGGCAGCGAGTGACACAGGGGAAGGAGCAGTGGTGGGACCCGCAGGAGGTGAACGGCCTTGGTTCCATTGAGTGGGGTGTTTAGCACTCATATGCCTGCGCATGCTGGTGGTGGTTAGGCTAGTAGTGGTGGCACCCCTGCTGATCATGGTGTGGCACAGGCTGCACACCACAGTCCGTCTGTTATCCTCAATTTCTTTAAAGAACCTCCAGACTTGCGAACATCTAGGCCTCGCCACGGGAGATTCACTACGTGAAACAGTTGCTGCTGATGCACCAGCTCTGGCCCTGCTTCTCCCTCTGGCCACACCACTGCCTCTTCCAACCTGTTCTGGTGCAGCACTCGCCTCCGCCTCAGAAGCACTGTCTTCACTCGGCTTATCAACCCAGCTTGGGTCAGTCACCTCGTCATCCTCCGATTCCTCAGTCTGCTCCCCCCTCGGACTTCCTGCCCTGACAACAACTTCACCACTGTCTGACAACCGTGTCTCCTCATCGTCCGACACCTCTTTACACACTTCTTCCACTAAGTCAACAATGTCATCACCCTCAGACTGCGACAGTTGGAAAACTAGGGCATCGGGAAAGAGGTCAGCAGCAACCTGAGAAGTGGTTTGTGACTCTGGGAAGGGTCCAGAAAACAGTTCCTCAGAGTATGCCGGATCGCATTCCAAATTTTCCTGGGAGGGGGCAGACTGGGGGGAAGGAGGTTGAGGTGGAGGAGCCAGAGGAGTGCTCCCTTGGGTAACGTGGGTGGACTGCGTGGAAGACTGACTGGTGGACAAATTACTTGAAGCATTGTCCGCAATCCACGACATCACCTGTTCGCACTGTTGTGGTTTCAACAGTCCTCTACCACTTGTCCCTGTAAGTTGAGACATGAAGCTAGGGAGTGTAGTTCTGCGGCGTTCCCCTGCTACCTCATCAGCAGGTACTGTCTCACCCTGCCCAGGACCACGGCCTCTGCCCCCTGCAGTAATTGAATGCCCACGCCCACGCCCTCGTCCTCGACCCTTAGCCCTGGGGTTCAACATTTTCTG
The DNA here is from genome assembly GCA_900303285.1 of Rhinella marina. Taxonomy (NCBI): domain Eukaryota; kingdom Metazoa; phylum Chordata; class Amphibia; order Anura; family Bufonidae; genus Rhinella; species Rhinella marina. The sequence goes on from ONZH01012640.1 coordinate 3,673, forward strand.
TATATAAGTGTATTATATATACCAAAAAAAAAAATGGGCCTGCTGTACTGAAACCCACAAACTTGTTCAATCTGAACAAGTTAATATATAGGTGGATAAGTTAGAGCAAAGTTACGTATTTTATTACATACCGTGCAGTATGGAGCAATTACACTGAAATTATTAGATTAGGCAGACTTCGTCTGCTTAAGTGCAACCCAGAAAAATGTCGCACTCAGATTTTTCTAATGTAGCTGTATCAGTGAGAGCAAAAGACCTTTTTTAATTACGTGACGTACAGTATGGGTCACCTGGACAGAAAATACAGATTGTGGTTTGTATATAGGTGGATAAGTTAGAGCTAAATTACGTATTTTATTACGTACCGTAAAGTATGGAGCAATTACACTGAAACTATTAGATTAGGCAGACTTGGTCTGCTTAAGTGCAACCCAGAAAAATGTTGCACTCAGATTTTTCTAATGTAGCTGTATCAGTGAGAGCAAAAGACCTTTTTTATTTACGTGACGTACAGTATGGGTCACCTGGACAGAAAATACGGATTGTGGTTTGTGGTGACTGGACAGCTGAACTGTGACACACAGAATGGTTCCACACACCTGTATGAAATGGATTTGTATCACTGAGATAAAACAACAAAAAAACTAAGTTTGTTATATATAGCGATAGCTGCACTACTAGTGCCAGCCAGCCCAGCCAGAAGACAAAAAAAAGTGTCTTGTAGCCCTTAGAAGGGCTGTTGGGTTCTTTTGAGATCACTCCTGCCTAACAGGGAACTAAATCCAGGCCCTAACACTCTCCCTGAAACGCAGCAGATCTGTCCCTAACGACATCCAGACAGCCTCTTAGCCGAGCACCGCCGGACGTCACTAGTATATTCCAGGGTCACCTGATCTGACCAGCCAACCCCTGCTATCGACATGTAAGGCCCCACGTGATGCTGGGGGGTACCGCAGATTTTCCTGGCTAGTGACTGGCTGAGTTATAGGCGCCAAAAATTCAAAATGCGGGAGATGCCATTTCCTCGAGCATGGCGAGATACTCGTCCGAGCAGCGAGCACTCACGAGTACCCTAATACTCGAACGAGCACCAAGCTCAGATGAACATGCTCGCTCATCTCTAGTTAACAACAAAACAAAACTCAATATATATTACCCCGATTCTGCAGTTTGCAGAAACACCCCACATGTGGTCGTAAACTGTTATTTGGGGATACGCCAGGGCTCAGAAGGGGAGGAGCAGAATCTGCATTTTCTAACATGGAATTTTTTGTCATGGTTTGTAAGAGTGATAACTTTTTAATTTTTTTGTGGACTGAGCTGCGTGAGGTCTTATTTTTTGCGGGACAAGCTGTGCTTTTTATTGGCACCATTTTGGGGTACATCCGGCTTTCTGATCACTTTTTAATCTAATTTTTGGGAGGTTAACAAAAAAAAAGCAGTTTAGAGGCATTTTTCTATATTTTTTTACACCATTCACTTGATGGGGTAGATCATGTGATATTTTTGTAGAGCCAGTTGTTACGGACGCAACGATACCAAATATGTCTATTTTTTATTTATTTTTTTTTACGTTTTACACAATAAATCATGTTTTTGTGTTGCAATTTTTTAAGAGCCTTTTTTTTCATTTTTCGGGCTATGATCTTGTGTGGGGGCTCATTTTTAGCGGGATGAGGTGACGTTTTTATTGCTATCATTTTGAGATGCATACGACTTTTTGATTGTTTGATATTATGTTTTTTGGTAGATGAGGCGACAAAAAAAAGCTGTTTTGGCATAATTTTTATTAGATTTTTTTTACGCAGTTCACTTGATGGGGTAGATCATGTGCTATTTTTATAGAGCCGGTCGTTTCGGACGCGGTGATACCAAATATGTCTATTTTATTTATTTATTTTTATTTGTAACATTTGTTTAATGACATATTTGGGGGAAAATTATTATTTTTTTATATGTGATTTTTATTTTATTTTTTATACAATACTCTATTTTTTTTATTTTTTATTTTATTTTACACTTTGTGTCCCCCATACAAGACCTCAGGGGGACATTTAACTTTACTTATTTTTTTATTTTTATACACTTGATTTTTCCTGTAACTGGGGCTGACATAGTAGCCCCAGTTACAGGGGAAATATATCCCCAGAGAGGCTGTACAGCATAATGCTATGCTGTACAGCCTCAGTGCAGGGCTGATCGGGTCTATGAGAGCAATAGCGCTTCCTGCTCGGTGAGCGCTGTGTATACAGCGATCTACAAGGCAGGAACCCCTGGGAACGGTCCCTGCCTTCTCTTTGGGGGTACCCCACTGTGCAGCTGCACGATTAGCGTGCAGCTGCTATTTCTGAATGGACGTTCAGAAACGTCCATTCAGAAATTAACAGCCACTTCACGGACGTTTATAGTCAATGGGCGGACGTGAAGTGGTTAAAGAGTGGTCATCTGAAACTCCCATAAATGCCACATCAATAAAGACTGCAGCACCTGAGTGATTAGACAGAGGGAGAAGGCACCTCTGATCAGCCCCCTCGAGGGTGCTCATTGGTTGTTATGGCAGCTGGGATCCTTCTAAAGGCCCCTAGGCCTACCATTTTACCACTCTTATTACGCAGTTGTTAGGTCTGGGGTCCATGCCCATGTCTTTCTACTGACCCCTGTGGGTGTAGACTCCACACCACTTACCATGCCATCCAGCGGCCTGGTTGCTAAGGCCCTCTCCATGCTGCTACCTCCATGCTCCTGCCTGACGGTCTATTAGGCACATGATAACCTCTGGCCTCTTAAAAGACCAGTGCACATGCTCCCACATCCTTGTGTATTTAAGGCACCCTCGCCATCAGAAAGGTGCCTGTGCTTTAGGTTCTATAGTGACCAGCAAAGGTATTGTTTAGTGGTATTGCAATTTTTCTTAATTTATCCTGTGTTTCAAGTTCAGTCCATGTTTAAGTTAACCCAGTCTGTATAAATGTACTGCCTGTAGACTGGATAAAAAAAATAGCATTCTAGTCTGGGTGACTGAGCGCTTTTGGTGCTTGCACCAGAGTCCCTGACCCCAGTGGGTCAGCTGCCAATTACGCCAGGTCTATCCCTGGAGGCAGAAATGCAGTTGCTTCCCTGCGGTAAAGTCCAGATTCCTGTATAGGGGTTAAGGGGTGAATACCAGGGGTGTGCCAGAATAACAACCTTATGGTTTAGCCTAAAACCAAACTGGTTAGTTGGCACATTGGGTTCCATAAAAACAGTGTAAGAGAATGCTAAGAAAATCGTCATTCATAACAATATTGAGGTGTGGTGAATTATACAAGGATCAAGCCCTTAAGAGGACTACAAGAAAGGTAAAAAAACTTGAATAAGTTCTAAAATCTTGAATAACTACTCAAAAAGTTCTTTAAGTGTTTTATACTGACGATCTATCCCTAGGTTAGGTCATCAGTACCCAATCGGTGGGGGTCCAACTCCTGACACTCCCGCCGTTTAGCTGTTTGAAGTCATCAGCGTATCTATCCAACTATTTGCATAGGCACATTGCTTTTGTTCACCTTACTAAAGTGTTGTTCTTTTGTTGATCTGATGCTTCGCTCATTATGATACATTTTAATAACATGAAAAGTAGGCATTTGGTGCAATGAGGGTGTTACCATGGCTCTCATTGTACCCAAGTTCCCCTCCTTTCTGTGGACATCCCCTCCCTTGCTGTTTTGCCACTGCCTGACCCTGTCAATAAGTTGGGGAGGGACAGGCCATCAAATTGAGTGGAGCTTGGGAGCAATAAGGGCATGCTGATGCCCCCATTGTACCAAAGTCCTAAACATCATGTTAGGAAAAAGTATCATAACTTGGGAATGGACACTCATAGGTCATCAATATCTGGAGCCTGGAAAACTACAGATATTTAAACCAAACCAACTTCCCTGGACCAATATGACCCATAATTATCAATGATAATATATACACAGTTGAGTCACATTATTATGACCACCAGCCCATATCCAGAGTAATCTCAGTGTGCAGCACACACAGTAGCTAGATGGACTGGGAATAACTCAATGAGGTCCTGGTAGGTTGTCACAGGCCATGTTGACTGCAACACGTCCCATAGCTACTGGAGGGAGCATGGGGGAGGATCCATAGGGTGAGCAATACAATCAAGGTGGTCCCACAGAGGCTCAATTGGGATGAAGTCTGGGGAATTAGGGGGCCAGGATAGTACTTGGAAGTCTTGGTCATGCTTATCCAGCCAATGTCGGAAATTTCTAGCCATGTGACATGTCACATTGTTTTGCTGGAAGACCCTATTCGCCCCAGGGAAGATAATCAATTTGGATTGGTATACATGATCTGCAAGGATGGATTCATACCCAAATTGGTTAAGAGTGCTTTCCACATGAATGAGTGGGCCCAGAGAATCCCATGAAATAATTTCCAAGAGAATAATGCTGCCACCACCAGCTTGTGTTCTTCCAGCAATGGTTGCAGGATGTTTGTTCTCTGATGTCTCTCGCATGACACACAAACATCCATTAGTTCAATGATGCAGAAAATGTGACTCATCAAAGAAGGCAACCCTTTGCCAATCAGTGGAGGTCAAATTCCGATACTGCTTCGAAAATTGAAGCCTTTTTTGCCAATGTAGAGGTGTTATCAGAGGTGCAGTGTCCATCCGACTGCCTCAGAGCCCCAAACGTAGTAGGGTTTGCTGAAATGTTGTTTTAGATACACATCAGGAAGCCCACTCGTTCATCTGGTGGTGAGCTGTTCCACTGTAGTGTGTCGGTCCATTCCCGCGACACCTTCATAGCAGACATTCACTTCTCACATCATTGGCACATGGTACTCCACAGTTTCCACGTCACTTATTTGCAAGGGTGCCATTTGTCCACTGACGACACACTTTCACTACAGCAGCATGTGAAGAGTTTACACTCTGTGCAGTTCCAGAAATACTGCCACCCTTGTCCTGAACGCCAATAATCATCCTTTTTAACAACTCTGATAAGTCACTTCTTTTACCCATATAGAACAGTCAAGGTCGGCACTCGATCACTAAGCGCACCGTCACGGGAAGGAGCAGAGTTCCAGTAAATAGTATCACGAAATCCCAGCAGACGCTTGTTATATTCAATTCATATGCTTATTTAATCATCAGAGTGTACATCCATACAGAGAGCTTCTTTTACCCATGACAGCAATGAGAGATATGTGAGCAGACAGCCTATTGCACACTTTATATACCTACCAAGCCAGCTCACGACACGTGACTTCATTCATGAGCTACATACACACTGTGACTTCAAAAGTAGGAAGTGGTCAAAATAATATGACTCGACTGTGTAATGCTTCATTCACATGTCAGTAATTCACAGACATGTGCTGCACATGTTCTCCACGGACAGCACACATACTCATTTATTTTATAATGTGTATTCACACAACTGTTTTTTTACACGGTCCATGGGTCCACGGTTTTAGCACGGAAGCATGCTCTATTTTGTCCATCACAGCCATTATAGTCTATGAGTCAGTGAAAAACACGAATGTAACACGGATGCCATTCGTTTTTCACGGACCATTAAGAGAACTATGAAAATTAATTTTCAGCTGTGCAGTGTCTGTGAAGCACAGATGACACACGGAGAGCAAAAATGGACACACAGACCAAACACGGATCCTTCACAGACATCTTCACAGATGGATCACTAACCACCCGATCACAGATTTAATCACGGATGTATGAATGAGACATTATAGGGCATATTTACAAATGTACTAATGCCAGGCTGCTCTGCTAGAACCTGATCTACAAGAGGTGTTACTCAGACTACCAGGAGATTCCCTGTAGGCACTATAGCTGAACTGAAGATACATATCACAGGTCTGTCCTAACAGAGCTGAGCTAAAAAACAGCCAAAAAGCAAGATCTGAGGAAAATAAATTGCATTTTTTTTATCTCCTGTAAGTACTAACATCCATATCATTTTAATCTCCTGATTGGAAAGTTACTTTAAAGTTTTCCTTTCTGAGATGAAAACAGGCAACACATTGACAGAATTCATAGGTCTAAGAAGCCATCACAATGGTAAGTGTCACAGAGGTTCTCATTGTTCCTGACTGATATTCTTTGATAATGTTGAACATTTGATGACAAGACCAGGTCTTCAGCATTATGTCTCTAAACTTGCAAGATACACTTTGCAATTAACAGATTACTAAATCAAGGCAGCAGCATGTGTTTGGAAGCAAACTGTGAAAGCTACGAAATCCTGCTTGATGATGACATTTATCTTTAATAAACAGTCCACCTGTATCTATATTATTATGATATTGTGGGATTATGTATTGTTTGGAGATTTAGGTCCCTTTAGGTATTCCTAGGTGGTGCATAATGAACATAGGTTTACCAACTCAGTAACTATTTATGGGGACTGCACAGAGCTTGCAGTGCATATAGATATATATATATATATATATATATATATATATATATATACTAGCTGAAGGACCTGGCTTCGCCCGGGTATATTTAATTTATTTCATTTACTGTTTGTGTGTGTGTGTCGTCAAAAGATATCGAGGTGACCTCTACAGTGCCCGCTCCTTTAACAGTGACCTCTACAGCAGCCCGCCCCTTTAACAGTGACCTCTACAGCGGCCAGCCCCTTTAACAGTGACCTCTACAGAAACCCACCCCTTTAACAGTGACCTCTACAGCAGCCCGCCCCTTTAACAGCGATCTCTACAGCAGCCTGCCCCTTTAACAGTGACCTCTACAGCTGCCCGCCCCTTTAACAGTGACCTCTACAGCAGCCCGCCCCTTTAACAGTGACCTCTACAGCAGCCCGCACCTTTAACAGTGACCTCTACAGCAGTCCACCCCAGCTAGAGTGGCCACTGTCTTCACCCCAGAAAGCCAGACCTCACTGGCCATTCCCCCAAACGTGAAACAGCGCCCCCAGTTCCCATGAAGACACACCACTAAACATGAGGCCACGCCCCCCTGGCTCTGTGAAGACACGGAGGAGAAGCTGTCTGAGTGTGAGCTACTGAAAGGGTGAACATCCCTGTGTCTGTCCAGGCACTGCGTCGGACGAAGAACAGGTAGCCAGAAAACTGGACTGTCCAGCCTAAAGCTGGACATCTGGCCACCCTAACATCAGCCTGCCCCTAGGGTGGACAGAGGTCTTGTTTTAGGCTGGACAGTCTGGCTTTCAGACTCCCTGTCCTCTGTCATGCGCAGGGCCTGGTTGGACACAGGGATGTCCTTTTGAACAGCTCACTCTCAGCAGCAGCACTGTCAGTCTGAGTAATGAGCTGCAGGGAGAAAGTCACCCTCCCCCCACCCCTGCAGCTGAAAGAAGGTGATTTTTACCTATACTTTTAATCCTGGTCAAATACGGCATGGAAGGTGCGTGGCCTGACTGAGTCACGGGTGTGACTTAGTGGGATCTGGGGGTGGGGCTTTTAAGTCCTTCTTTTGACGGTGGCCTGAATTACAGGTCGATGCCATAGTAATTTAGGAGGAAGGTGGGTAGCAGTGGAAGAATACATTTTTTATTAGTAAAAAGTGAAATTTACATTATTTGAGGTAATGATTGATGATGAATTAGTCTAAAACATAAGTTATATTTATGGTAACCGAAATACCCCTTTACCATTGTCATCCACAATGCTCTGCCTCTTTAATGCAGACCTACAGCAGTGAACTGGCTAGGTTGTCATAGAAACCTGGTGTGTGGAGACTGCCTGTGAGCTTCTATTGGCTGATAAGGGTCATATGACCAGGCTACTATTGGCTAATGCATTTTTTGGTAATATCTCAGGAACGGTACGTCCTGGAGAGCTGAAAACTGTTCTAAAACCTTCCCGGACAACTGATGTACATGTGTGCCAAATTTTCTGATTGTAGCTGCAGCGGTGCGGATTCCTTTAGCGGACATACACACCTACACACACATACACTCAGCTTTATATAATATATATATATATATATATATATATATATATATTTGTGGTTGGTATATAGGCTCTCATCTCCAAATCCCACTAGGGTCAATTTCAAAGGAAACCAATTTACCTCTTAGGACTCATGCACATGAATGTATTTTCTTTCCGTGTCCATTTCATGGTTTCGGATACAGTCTGCAAAAAACATTCATTTCAACAGGTCATCAGAAAAACTGGAAGTTATTCTGTGTGCATTCCGTTTCTGTATGTCCGTATTTCCATTCCGCAAAAATAGATGTCCTATTATTGTACACATTACGGACAAGGAATGGACTGTTCTATTATGGGCCGGATGTTCCGTTCCGCAAAATACAGATTATATACACAATTTACAAAATACACAGTGATGTCATCCATATTGTTTGTGGATCCATTTTTTGCGGACCACAAAATACATCTGGTTGTGTGCATAAACCCTTATGGTGAGTTTACATCAACATTATTGGGGTCATTTATCAAACTGGTATAAATTAGAACTGGCTTAGTTGCCCATAGCAACCAATCAGATTCCACCTTTCAGCTGTCAAAAATGAAAGGTGGAATCTGATTGGTTGCTATGGGCAACTAAGCCAGTTCTACTTTACACTAGTTTGATAAATGACCCCATATATAATAAAACAAAAAGGTGGCAGCACTGGACTCAAATAGGAGGTGCAGGCCCGTTGATCTGACAAGGATCCAGTGATAAAACTAAAAAAAGCAGGCAGCACTCTCAAATAAAGAAAATGAAAAAGGGAATTTATTCACCCATGTGGGAAGCGCCGAAACATTGCGCTTCCCACATGGGTGAATAAATTCACTTTTTCATTTTCTTTATTTGAGAGTGCTGCCTGCTTTTTTAGTTTTTTTTTACCCCATATATATTTACGCTGTTCTGCAGAACAATGAACATAATGGAATTTGGTACATAACTGAGACTAGTGCTGAGCAAATCAAAGTCAAATGAATTAGATCCGAATTTCGGGAAAATTTGATTTGTCGCAAAGCGAAATTTCCTCGCTTTTCATGGTAATGAGTCAATTTTCTCTGAAATGACAATGGAGGCCATTACAATTTTGCATGAAGGAACTTTTTGTGCAGTCTTTTTGACTGAATCTACAATGTAGGCCTCTAACAACGCAAATGAGGTGAGAAGATACTGGAGTAACCAAAGGAAACCCATGCAAACATGGGGAGAGGAAACAAACTCCATTACACTGTTGCATTTGGTTGATTGATTTGTACAAATTGATTTGTTCATCTGAACAAATTTACACTTGTGAAGGAGCATCCTCACAGCTCTCAATTCTCCCTGTGCTGGCAGATTACCTTGGATGCACATTTTATGCAACCTTGATAATCTCACACATTCTCCGTTAGTGTATCAGTGCATGTGCAACGCTTGGATGCCAATTTGCTACAGGCAAACCTCTCTCCAGGGCCCGCTAAGGATGGTAAAACGCTCGCCCCAGGTGTAGGAATGCTGAGTGGTATTTTGTATTGGCTAAAATGTCTCTGGTGTCACTGTGCGTCTACCTGGAGAATGGCTGGACCCCAGGCTTTGGCTCCGGTTGCAATAATAGGGGGAATAATAGAGGGTCGTAGTAATAAATGAGTCCAGACCTCTTGGTGAAATCCAACGCAGCTTTACTTAGGGAAACCTGCATCCAGGTAACAAACTTCTGGCTTTATCTTGGTTTCCAGCAGGCTTAGGCATGTGAACTTGGCAGGCAAAAATCCTCTGCTATATCTCTGTAGCTCACTGCTGTACTAACTTTCTTTAACTCCTATTTCTTCCAATGCTGCGGTTTTCTGCTTGGTATGACTTTACTTGTGCCAGGGAAACACCTCCTGGCTGCTGAGGTTGTAATCCTCTGTATTTCTGGCCAGCAGAGCTGAAGGTGCTCTGGCTGGCAGGGCACATCCTTACCTTAGCATGGGGTAGCTAGAACCAACTGGATCTAACAGGTTCTCCACCCTTACTGCAGGAAGTGGGAACAGTCCACTCCTCTTCAAAAGGGGGGGCAGAATGGCAATGGAAAGTTCCATTCTGAATAACTATACAATAGCTCTGCCTTAGTTTTGCTGCCACCTGCTGGTACACCAGGCACATTACATAGTAAAACAGTTTCAAACATTATATAGATATACACATTTTTGTAGCTCCTGGACTAAAATGCATAGTATGACATAATTTTAGCAAACACAGATAGAAGCAGGGCAGAAAGAGTGGGTAACACCACTCTGGGGTGGTACACATCCGCAGATGATATACCTGCGAATAGGGGCATAGCTAAAGGCTCATGGGCCCTGGTGCAAGAGTTCAGCTTGCCCCCCCACCCCCCCCAAGTGCTGGAGCACCTAGCTTTTCTGCCGGCCAAGTCAAAAACTGAACCCCCCCCCATGCCAAATTCTCACCCTAACCTTTTCCCTCCTGAGGACGGCGATACAGATGACTATGGAGATGAGCGCTTCCACAATGGAAGCGCTCATCTCCCTCTGCCCCGCCGCCGCCCGCAACTATGCGCAGGGCCGCGTCACACCTGCCTAATTGGCGGTGCGGCCCTGCAAGTGGCAAGGGGGGCCCTCGGGTCGCTAATTCATTTTTGTAGGCTTATCATTTGCATATCACTCGCAGTAATGGTACATGCAAAAGATTGATTGATGTTGCAAGATGCCATGTTAGTCTGCTGGTAAAGTGGGGATCTGTCTGTAGGGGAAAAGTCCCCTATAGACGGAGAGCTCATTCAGATGTAGGAATATATAATTAAAAAGTTTTAATTTACTTTAAAAACAGAAAATGAAATGATGGTTTCTTTCTATATGTGTCATTCTGTATACAAGTAACAGAACTATTACAGCAGAGCAGACTATTTTAATTGGTACCCTTATACTGATTTCTATGTACATTTTACAGTACAAACATGTAATATATATTTTCTTAGGTACTTCTGCAAAGTAGCCCACACAGAATAAAAAACAATATTATACACTGAATAAATATTCCTAATGTGGAAATTTTCATATTTGTTTATCTCATACTGTCAAAAATAGTGTCAATAATTAATGGTTATTCTAAATACGCATATTGTTAAATATGTATGTAAAAGAGACCCATAGCAGTCATGCTTCAGTATATTATAGCCCCAAGCTATGTCTATTTTGCTGACCTGCTATTAACTAATATATTATTTAAAACAACAATCAGTATTGGAAATACATTCTTTTACAAAATGAACTATTTAACAAAGGAAAAAAACAGCTATCCAGTATACATGTAAAGTATATTAACACTTTACAGGAATGGTCCAGACATTTGGAACAAATAAAGAAAAGATCTAGTAACTGTTCTGAGTACATTCTGTTTCATTTTAGGCCCCTAATTCCCTACTTACTCTTTCAGACATCACTCGGTTTAACACAAACCGTAAGCCAAAGGCCTCTAGCCTTTTCTTAGACGGGAAAGAATCTACCAATAATAATTTTGAAGTATTTACAAAAAAACTGCTGTTTCATTTTTTCTAATTCTCCCCTTATCAAGTGCTGTCACATGATTTGCCAACATGAATTTATGACCTGGACATAAACTCTTCAGCACTAGTGCTAAAACCATTGTGCACGGCAATCTGCCAAGCATGCATCCAGAGCAGCAGTCACATGGGTAAATCATAAGACCACTGCCATCTTGATTGCCATGGATGTGGCTCCATCACAACTCAACTTGGTTTGCTTACCTTTCTACACATAGTGCATATCAGCAGGCACCTTGGAAGAGGAGCTCCTATTTCCTGTTTGAACAGATGGTATTGGCCTGAATACCCCTGAAAAAAAGGTAGCCGCTACCTACTCTGCTGTGATCTCCCAGGTCAGGCCTCAGACATATGATTTTCTTCAACAATGGGAGACAAATGTCTCCTACTGTTGTCTCCTACTCTGAGAGTGTCTTGGTGTGTGAAATTACAGAACTACTACAAGGTTCTCACTCGCTGGTATCAGAGGCTTCATGATTTATTTCCTGAGTGCAGCACACTATGTTGGAGATGTCAATCGGCCACAGGTTTATTCATTCATATTTGGTGGCAATGCCCCACTATCACTCCTTTTTGGCCCTTGGTGTGTAGGACACTCTCAACCATATGCAATTTTCAATTGGCTCCTTCACCGAAACTGTGTCTATTGGGTCTATAAGGAACTCTCCGGAGTTCCAGACCATTGTGTGCTTTAATTACACATTTACTAGCAGTAGTTAGGATTCTGATAGCATTTCATTGGAAATCTATGTCAGCTTTTTCTCAATGGCTTATAAAAAGTGATCACATATATTGTATGGAGCCGATTGTGGGTTGGGAAACAAGAAGAATAGCTAGGTTTTCTGCAGTTTGGGAACTTTGGGAGAAGTACAGACAATTTTCTCGTTAAGATCTGAACTCTCATAGTTTGATTGATGTGACATATATGTCACAAACGTGCCTGCATCAGATTGCAGGCGATCGGCTAGACTTTCAAAAGTGACATAATTTGACATGTTTTCCTCTTGGTTTGGTTGCCGTTTACCACACCCCTTCCCCTCAGCTGTTGCGGGTGTGGTGATTGTCTTTCCCCTATTTATCCCTTCCTCTCCCAGTATCCCTTGCGGTTTATACTTTCTGCTGACATTGTTGTGTGTGGTGTGGTTCTTGGTTGAGATCCGGTTGCTGCAATATCTGCATTAAGATAAGTGTCATTTTCCCTATTGTGTTTATCCTACTTTTCCCTGTTGTGGTTTTGCCTTTTGGAGTCTCCTGTTCGCCCGTCCTTTTGGAGGAACGGGTTGACTCCTTCCCCTGTCACTAGTATCAGGGTTCTCTAGGGTCAGGTGTTATTAGGTTCCTGTGTATGAACTCTCCTACGACTAAGGCCTGTTCATACTGGTAGTCAGTCAGGACCTAGTTTCAGGGTTACCTGCAGGAGGTGACCATTTCCCTTGTTTGGTCCTTTTCCCTTCCCTCTTATGCTTGGTGTGGCTATACCCTCCACACCAGAGCGTGACAATAGTCCACTTTCCAGCGCTGTAAGAACACACACATAGAAATCCCTTCCCCTTTTTTCCATTCCCTCTTTCCTACCTCTATTATTTTTCTATTTTGTACCATTTTGTACCAAAAAGGTTCTCATACACATCCCAAAATGTCTCAATGAAAAGTACAGATCATCCTTAAATAATAAAGAGGTCAATAGGGGTCAGTATACGTAATTGAAAAAAAAAACAATATTTTTTTAAAGGTTTTTATCCCCTTTTTCAGCCAGGCAGCCCATCTGATATGAGCATCAGAGCATTTCATGGCAAGGGCTTTTTAGTTTACATCTTTCTCTGCTAGGCGGAGGTTTCCACCTAGCAGTGTTTCCAGTGACATCACTGGCACGAATGGGCGGTCTTTAGTGCTGCCTTAGGCACTGAGGGGTGGACTTTAGTGCTGCCCTAGCATGTAAAACATCTTAGGGCAGTGCTAAAGACCGCCCATTTGTGCCAGTTATGTCAGCACACTCACTGGTAGCCGGAAGCCTCAGCCTAGCAGAGACCTGGTATGTCACCGGATCTAACAAAAAAGCCCTTGCCCTGTGTGATTCAGTGCAGGGTAAGGGAGAGCATCGGAGCATGAAATGCTCCAATGCTCATCTCAGAGGGGCTGTCTGGGTGATGATGAGGATAAGTCTGAGTTTAGCTCTGAACCCGGACAACCCTTTTTACGGAAAAAACAGGATAAGTCATCACTTAAAAGTTGGACAACGCCGGACAATAACGATCGCTTCTGAAGGGCGAAATAACATTGGAGGCAAGATAACAAATAGTAAAGTAAACGCTTACACCAACACGTACTGCACAACAGCGCTTGAGACTGGAGCCAGAGTTTTGGCTGCACAGACCTCCAGACAAGCGACGCCCACCGTGTACCTATGCTCCAGGAGGGAGCTACGGCACGGCCACAAGCGTGGCCTTCAAACACTCAGAGTAATTCACACTACACGAGAAGACTGAGAAAGTGAAGCAGTACGGGATCCCACGCATCAGTGCAAGAAGCACTCAAACATCCAAGACACAATACAGCGTCAGTAGCAAGGGGACCAGACCATATAGCAGTCGCACATGAACAACAAGGCACCGGCCCTGCCCAGCAGAAGCTCAGGTTTTAAATAGCAGCGAGCTAATTGGCAGGGCGTGGTGCCTGACATACTTCCTGTGAACGCCTGGCGGAAGTGACATCACCAGAGGTCTCAAGGACCTGCAGCATGACCACTTCCTGTGCCGGACCTCGTTTCCTGCAGCAAGACTGTGGGCACAAGGATACCACACTGAGATTCGCCCGTACCCCTTCACCAACACCCGCAGCCCGGGAGGGCAAGCGACCGTGTGCACGACATCGATGTACGCGCCTTACATAGCACACAATAGGTTGAGGGCATGTTACAGATTTTGCAATGTGGTCAGGAGCCTCAGATTATACGCCATAAAGATAACCCATAAGGTTGCTATTGGGCCCAAAGATCAAGCTTCCCTTTCCCACATATGATTTAAGCTTATAAAGGGATCTCTATCGCCACACCCACAAAACCATTAGTAATAATAATTACAGCATTGGCCTAATAAGAGCGATTCCACTATCAGGGAAATAACTAGATACTCCTAAGTGGTCTCTGCAGGTGAAACATAATCCATTTTATGTCCACCATTTAGCTTCTGGCAGGTGGAGTGGACAGGTGAAGTCAAAGCCAAAACAGTATCCAAAAGCAATGTCAGAAACAAGCCAAGTGAAAACCAAGAGAGACAAATGGTACAAGGACATAAAGACAGGAGAATGGTCACTGAACAGTTCATGGTTAAACACAGTAGCAGAAAAGGAGACATTAGGTAAACAAGTTGGGTCGGAAACACAAGAATGCTCACTTTATGCACAGAGAACTAACAAACACACAGGAACCAGGCATCATGTGCAAAACTTGCAAAACACAATTTCACAACAGGATTAGAACAGAGGACAGATTTTAGTGATTGAATCTTAAGCCAAACCTCCTATTGCTTCTCTGCTCCAGAACAGGTGAAATCATCAGGCTACACCCATTCCTACCTGTCTGCCTGACTTCTGGAGCAGAAACTGTTAAACCATGGAGGCAGACTGCAATGGGGCCCATGGGGGAGGAGTGCTCTGCACTGAACTTTTTCTGTTTCCAACATAAATCAGAGCATTTTACAACAGCCACTACTAGGGGGAACTTTGTGAATATAATAGTTACAGCTTTTATCATGTTCAATCTAGGGGTGGCTGTAGGCAGACATTTTATCATGAACTATATGAAGGAAGTCAGGTGAGTTAGAGCTGCATGGAGGAGATTTATACATGAATTAATCTCAATGTTGTCAAAATTGTCTGATGTCAAAACTGTCTGATGTAAATACATTGAGAAATATGGTGTTCAGAATTAAGCAAATATTTCTCTTTTTCTAACACAGAAGTTGGGTAAAGTGGGTGAGGTGGAACAAAATTTTGTTTATTACAAATTTGTTTATTACATATTTCCTTCACTTAAGTGCGGCGGGCGTCATGGCTGGCAAGGCGTCAGTAAGTGCGGCAGGCGTCATGGCCGGCAAGTCTCTGCTGTTTCTAACAGCAGAGAATTGTGGGTACTTACCGACATCGGCGGCGTCTTCATAGCCCTTTAGATGCCGTGATCATGGCATCTAGTTGCGTGTAAACCCGGAAGCGTACGCTTCCGGGTGGTGTACAGACACTCCGTGTGGCCAATCGCTGATGAGGTTTACAGCTTTTAAAGTGCAATTCTTATTCTGGCCACTAGATGGCAGGCCAGGATAAGAAATGAGCAAATTCGGTCATTAAGTCAAAAATAAAAGACCTTCATTGCTCATAAAGAAAAAATAAAAAACACAATCTATTTGCTCATATTTGAGCTTTAAAATAATCACACAAAAAAGTTGTAAAAATATATAAAAAATAAAAAATCACCCCCTTTCCGTATAATTAAAAAATAAATACCTAAATAACAATAAATATAGACATCATGGGTATCACTGTGACCGAAAATACCCATACTTTTAAAATATAAAAAAAATTCCAATATGGCGAATTGTGTGGCGGAAAAAAAGCGTCCAAATGGCGATTTGCTGTTTTTGACGCTTTTTTGTCGCTTTTTTTTTCTAAAAAAAATTAAATAGAAAGTGATCAAAAAGTCATACACACCCCCGAATGGTATCAATAAAAACTTCAGATCACCCCGCAAAAAATGAGCCCCCATACAGCTCTGTACACATAAATACCAAAAAGTTATAGGGGTCAAGATATGACAAAAAAAAGGCCAACTTTATAATTATTTTATCACTATCAAAACGCAGGAAAAACTATACATATTAGGTATCGCCGGATTCGTACTGACCAATAGAATGAAAGTAACTGGACAGTTTTAATGAACATCAAACGTTGTAAATAAGAAACCCGTAGAACTGTAGCGGAATAGCGTTTTTTTTGCAATTTCACCCGATTTGGAATTTTTTTCCTGCTTCCCACTACACCATATGCAATATTAAATGGTGGCGTTGGAAAGTACAACTTGTCCAGCAAAAAACAAGCCCTCATACAGCTATGTGAACAGAAAAATAAAACAGTTATGGCTGTTTGAAAGCAGGGAGCGCAAATGAAAACGCAAAGCTGAAAAAACCTCAGGGACTGAAATAATAAAATTTGCCATTAGGGGACATATTACGTTTTGCAATGGGACCCTTTGAGATCTGTGAACACCTCTGGTGAAAAAAGGATAAGTGAGGTGGTAAAGCAGTACAGAGCCTCTCTTTTGTGGAGTTGTTAAGCTGATCTAGTATGTACAATGCATTCAGAATGTTTGCAGACCCTTCAACCTTTCTCACATTTCATTATGTTGCAGCCTTGTGCTAAAACAAAATAAAAAAAAAATCAAGTTTCCCCCATGAATCTGCACTCAATCCCCCATAATGAGATGAATTTTAGAAAATGTATTATAAAATGTATTAAAAATTAAAATTTAGCTCTAGATGCCTCCTATTGTTCTTGATAATCTTTGAGATGTTTCTACACTCTGATTGGAGTCCACTTGTGGTGAATTTAATTGATTGGACATGATTTGGATAGACACCCTCCTGTCTATATAAGGTCTCACAGCTGACAATACATTCCGGATTTTTTCAGATTCGCTTTGTATTATTCGTAAATGTTCTTAAAATTTTGAATGCTAACACTACGTATGCTACATACGCTACGTACACTACGTACTACGTACACTACGTACGCAACATACGCATTCTTATTGCCCCCTCCCCCAGCCCCCCAGAGAAGGAAAATGATGATACGCCCCCTCAAGAGCGGGAAAAAACAGCCCGGCCCTAGGCTAACTATTTGCACATATAGGGAGTGAAGACTACTCCCTCATTACTCCGCCCTCCTCTCCAGGTCAAGCCAGCGGTGAACAAGATACCACAGCATGGCGAAGCAACTGCGACCAAAGTGGGGGGAAAATGGTCTTTGGTAATGAGTACCCCGAACCACCGCCCCCTAAAGAGATCACAGTGTCACAATTGTGCAAGACAGTCTCACCGGCTCCGGACTCGATATTCGCCTTGCCAGCTGGTGCGGCTGGAGCATTCATTTCGTCGCCCAGGAGGAGAGCAACAACAACACCTTCCATGCAGCAGAATCTGATTGTGCCAGCATCAGTGACGGCCCATGCCCAGATCCTATGGGACTACAAGAATGCAGTGGAGGACTAGGTCATCCAAGTACTGGACAATCCGAGGCTGTACACTGGAGTGGTGAAAGGGAACCGTCCTGTGGTTTTCAGTGGAGCGAGGCTCTGGCTTCCTGGTGGATTACAAGGATGGCAAGGAGGACTTTGTGGGCCGCAGGTCAGTGACGGCCGTACCTGCCCCAACCCCATCACAGCCTGTAAACAGCCTGATCAGGTGGAATACACCCCCATGGCATCCCTGAAAGGCCCCTTTGCTACCAGGGTTACCTGATTATCTAAGTCCTGCATCAGCAAAAGAAGTTTGGCCGGAGGAACCACCAGGCGAAGGACGCGAGCGCAGCCTACAGGAGTCACCAGATGGCACCCTCTGTTTTAGGGAAAAGCCACAGCCGGAGCCTCTGATCTCTGGACTGCCGCCACCACCACCATCACAGTCCTTTCAGCTGGGTCAGCTGACGACATCATCGTTTACTTTCCAGTCCACGGTGATCCACCAGTACCAACTACCCTGGAAAATGAAATTAGCAGCAACCAGGGGAGCTGGCACTTCTTCCCTGGGTGCAACCTTGCCTGAACCATTGAAGCCAGAAGTCCTTACCCCTGCTGTCCCGGCAGGAGTATCCGGAAAAGTGAAGGCGCAAGTGGCTGCAGCGCTCACCAGTGTGACCACCACCCGGACCCGGTTAAGTCCGACTTCTGGCAGAATAGGGCAGTGGAGCTCCACCACGGCAGCCAGCTTACAAGAGGCAGGAGCGTCCTCTGATGTCATTCAGTAGCAGTTCAAGCAAGGAGGGCTTCAGGTCCCTCATCTGAGGAACCCTTCTACTGGCTCAGTGATTTAAAGGACACCTCTAGAGGACCTATGGAAGCCACAACATGGACTGCACCTGACAGGTGAGAGCTAGTCTCACCCAGATCTCACCCAAAATTACCTCACGTGGATTACAATTGAATTTTGGATTGTGTTCCAGTGTTTTATGCCAAGCAGCCATAAGGAGAGACTCAAACGAATATCTGAGCCTATTATGCTTGCAAATGTGAAATTGATTGCACTAAATGTTTGCATAATTATGTCTTTGCTGTATTTTAGCATAGTAATAATGTTTTTACAGGTTCAGCAACGTTTAAGCACTTTAGCCCATTGTGTGTATTCTTTTTCTGGTACTGCAATGTGTCCTATTATGCATTAATTGTACAGTGTTTTTGTAGTAAATTATGCTCTTAGCCGGATAGCTAGCACCTTACTTTTCTAGCTCATATGGACTGCCTCTAAAGACTGTACGCCGTGGCCTAGCCTCGTGACACAATCGCGAGTCAATATTACGCTAAGGATTCGTACGCAATATGTATGCTAATGCTTCCGTATTGCGTACTTTTAACAACGCTGACTGAATGTTCGTAATTTGTGTAGGAATGTTCTCAAAACAACGATTATTTTTTAACACAAATTCGACCGAATAAATTCATATTAAGAATGAATCTTGTCATAAATTTGTCGATTATTCGCCGAAGCGAATTTTGGATGATTCAATCATCTCTAATAAAGACCCACCTGGAGTTTGCAAAAAAAAAAAAAGCATCTAAAGGACTCTCAGACCATGAGAAATACGATTTTTCTGAAACTAAGATTGAACTTTATAGCCTTAATTCTAAGCATCATGCCTGGAGGAAACCAGGGACTGCCCATCAGTTGACCTATACTATCCCTACCGTGAAGCATGGTGGTGGCAGCATCATGCTGTGGGGGTATTTTCCATCGGCTAGGACACAGAGTCTGGTCAGGGTTGAGGGAAAGCTGAGTGGAGCAAAGTACAGAGATATTATTAATGAAAACCTGATCCAGAGTGCTCAGGACCTCAGACTGGGCCAAAGATTTACCTTCCAACAAGACAGCTACCTTAAGAACAGTCCTTGAGTGGCCCAATCAGAGCCCTGACTGGAACACAACTGAACATCTCTGGAGAGACCTGAAAATAACTGTCCTATGAAAGTCGCCATCCTATTAGACAGAACTTGAGTGGATCTGCAGAGAAGAATTGCAGAAAATCCCCAAATCCAAATGTGCAATTCTTGTGACATTACACTCAAGAAGACTGCAGGTTGTAATCACTGCCAAATGTGCATCAACTAAGTACTGAGTAATGGGTCTGAATACTTATGTCAATGCAATAATTTAGCTTTTCCTTTTCAATAAATTAGCAAAGAATTTGAACATTTTGTTTTCGTTTTCTCATTATGGGGTATTCAGTGCAGAATAATGGAAAACACCTAAACTTTTTTTTTTTTTTAATTTTAGCATGAGGCCACAACAAAACAAAATGTGAAAAAAGTGAAAGCAACTGAAGACTTTCCGAACGTACTGCATTCACATACAGATGTAGCTGAACTAAATTGACTATGATAACATGCCGCAGTGTTATCTTAGTTATCTCGTGACAAAATCCATTGAAAAGTTAGTTATTTTTTAACATCATAGAAACTGTCAGCATATCGGTTGGAACCACAATTGTACTTTTGCTACAAAATGCGCATTTTCACAGATGAGGTTTTTTATTATAGTATAATTGTATCCAAAGTAAGCATTCTGACAAGTATTGGGCTGTGATGTTCCTAGTATTGTTCCATAAGAAACATATTTGTATTTTGCTGGACCCTCTAGAAATCTACCACTTCTTCTCTCTAGCACTGAAGAAAGAACCTCAGCTTTGGAAACATGCCAATGCTATTGACACAAAACATACATCAATGCATAAAGTTCTGAGAGTCTACTGCTAAGACTGCGCCATGGTAATGAAACATAGCTAGCTTTTTCATATGTTAACAAGAAAGCCAAGTTCCAAATGCTTTCATATTTCACATTGTGTGATATCAGATATGACCACTGTT
The DNA here is from genome assembly GCA_900303285.1 of Rhinella marina. Classification (NCBI taxonomy): domain Eukaryota; kingdom Metazoa; phylum Chordata; class Amphibia; order Anura; family Bufonidae; genus Rhinella; species Rhinella marina. The sequence goes on from ONZH01012640.1 coordinate 24,307, forward strand.
TGATATCACATTAGTCATGAAGCAGTGATAAACACACTTAAAAAATGTAAAGGCATACTTCCACCAGGGGCATTTTTAACTCAAAATTTGAAATGTCTATTATATTTATTCAATTTAATTTAGGTAGTACCTTGTCATTGAAAATGTAATACAAAATATTGTCCTTACATAGCAGTGATCAGAGAGAGAGTTAAATTTCATGAATGGGAGAGCAAAGTGAAAATGGAAAATGAAATTAGCAGCAACCAGGGGAGCTGGCACTTCTTCCCTGGGTGCAACCTTGCCTGAACCATTGAAGCCAGAAGTCCTTACCCCTGCTGTCCCGGCAGGAGTATCCGGAAAAGTGAAGGCGCAAGTGGCTGCAGCGCTCACCAGTGTGACCACCACCCGGACCCGGTTAAGTCCGACTTCTGGCAGAATAGGGCAGTGGAGCTCCACCACGGCAGCCAGCTTACAAGAGGCAGGAGCGTCCTCTGATGTCATTCAGTAGCAGTTCAAGCAAGGAGGGCTTCAGGTCCCTCATCTGAGGAACCCTTCTACTGGCTCAGTGATTTAAAGGACACCTCTAGAGGACCTATGGAAGCCACAACATGGACTGCACCTGACAGGTGAGAGCTAGTCTCACCCAGATCTCACCCAAAATTACCTCACGTGGATTACAATTGAATTTTGGATTGTGTTCCAGTGTTTTATGCCAAGCAGCCATAAGGAGAGACTCAAACGAATATCTGAGCCTATTATGCTTGCAAATGTGAAATTGATTGCACTAAAATGTTTGCATAATTATGTCTTTGCTGTATTTTAGCATAGTAATAATGTTTTTACAGGTTCAGCAACGTTTAAGCACTTTAGCCCATTGTGTGTATTCTTTTTCTGGTACTGCAATGTGTCCTATTATGCATTAATTGTACAGTGTTTTTGTAGTAAATTATGCTCTTAGCCGGATAGCTAGCACCTTACTTTTCTAGCTCATATGGACTGCCTCTAAAGACTGTACGCCGTGGCCTAGCCTCGTGACACAATCGCGAGTCAATATTACGCTAAGGATTCGTACGCAATATGTATGCTAATGCTTCCGTATTGCGTACTTTTAACAACGCTGACTGAATGTTCGTAATTTGTGTAGGAATGTTCTCAAAACAACGATTATTTTTTAACACAAATTCGACCGAATAAATTCATATTAAGAATGAATCTTGTCATAAATTTGTCGATTATTCGCCGAAGCGAATTTTGGATGATTCAATCATCTCTAATAAAGACCCACCTGGAGTTTGCAAAAAAAAAAAAAGCATCTAAAGGACTCTCAGACCATGAGAAATACGATTTTTCTGAAACTAAGATTGAACTTTATAGCCTTAATTCTAAGCATCATGCCTGGAGGAAACCAGGGACTGCCCATCAGTTGACCTATACTATCCCTACCGTGAAGCATGGTGGTGGCAGCATCATGCTGTGGGGGTATTTTCCATCGGCTAGGACACAGAGTCTGGTCAGGGTTGAGGGAAAGCTGAGTGGAGCAAAGTACAGAGATATTATTAATGAAAACCTGATCCAGAGTGCTCAGGACCTCAGACTGGGCCAAAGATTTACCTTCCAACAAGACAGCTACCTTAAGAACAGTCCTTGAGTGGCCCAATCAGAGCCCTGACTGGAACACAACTGAACATCTCTGGAGAGACCTGAAAATAACTGTCCTATGAAAGTCGCCATCCTATTAGACAGAACTTGAGTGGATCTGCAGAGAAGAATTGCAGAAAATCCCCAAATCCAAATGTGCAATTCTTGTGACATTACACTCAAGAAGACTGCAGGTTGTAATCACTGCCAAATGTGCATCAACTAAGTACTGAGTAATGGGTCTGAATACTTATGTCAATGCAATAATTTAGCTTTTCCTTTTCAATAAATTAGCAAAGAATTTGAACATTTTGTTTTCGTTTTCTCATTATGGGGTATTCAGTGCAGAATAATGGAAAACACCTAAAACTTTTTTTTTTTTTTAATTTTAGCATGAGGCCACAACAAAACAAAATGTGAAAAAAGTGAAAGCAACTGAAGACTTTCCGAACGTACTGCATTCACATACAGATGTAGCTGAACTAAAATTGACTATGATAACATGCCGCAGTGTTATCTTAGTTATCTCGTGACAAAATCCATTGAAAAGTTAGTTATTTTTTAACATCATAGAAACTGTCAGCATATCGGTTGGAACCACAATTGTACTTTTGCTACAAAATGCGCATTTTCACAGATGAGGTTTTTTATTATAGTATAATTGTATCCAAAGTAAGCATTCTGACAAGTATTGGGCTGTGATGTTCCTAGTATTGTTCCATAAGAAACATATTTGTATTTTGCTGGACCCTCTAGAAATCTACCACTTCTTCTCTCTAGCACTGAAGAAAGAACCTCAGCTTTGGAAACATGCCAATGCTATTGACACAAAACATACATCAATGCATAAAGTTCTGAGAGTCTACTGCTAAGACTGCGCCATGGTAATGAAACATAGCTAGCTTTTTCATATGTTAACAAGAAAGCCAAGTTCCAAATGCTTTCATATTTCACATTGTGTGATATCAGATATGACCACTGTTTGATATCACATTAGTCATGAAGCAGTGATAAACACACTTAAAAAATGTAAAGGCATACTTCCACCAGGGGCATTTTTAACTCAAAATTTGAAATGTCTATTATATTTATTCAATTTAATTTAGGTAGTACCTTGTCATTGAAAATGTAATACAAAATATTGTCCTTACATAGCAGTGATCAGAGAGAGAGTTAAATTTCATGAATGGGAGAGCAAAGTAATCTCAGTTGATGGCTACACAATGCAAGCGTTGTCTGCCAGGTAATCCTCATTAGAATAGCAGGTGTATGACAGGAATGACTGTCAGAATGAGCTCTATTGCTCTCTTGATCTGTTGGCCTAGAAAAGCATACAGAGGACAAGTGCATTTATTAGAAGACCTGACCATCCACACTACTGGCAAAGCAACAGAAGGGTGGTCTAATTGAGTCACCACCCCTCACTTCTCCCTGGTCTGACAGAGAGTGTTAAGTGAGAATCTCTGCCATACCAAGTCCAGTCAAACAAGAAGGTAAAGGGTATCTATCAGCAGATTTGTACCTATGAAACTGGTTGGCCTGTTGCATGTATGCTTGGTAGGAGAAGACATTTGTGTTGGTCCCATGTTCATATGTGCCTGCATTGCTGAGAAAAATGAAGTTTTAATAAATGCAAATGAGCCTCTAGGAGCTACGGGGGTGTTGTCATTACACCTAGAGGTTCTGCTCTCTCTGCAACTGCCACACCCACTGCACTTTGATTGACAGAGCCAGGCGTGATCACATTTACGCTGCCTGGTCCTGTCAATCAAAGTGTACAGCAATGCAAGAACAGAAATCAAACACTTAAAGGGGTTGTTTGTTTTTGGTTCTGCTTTCTTTCCAGCAACAACACCACCCTGATCTATGGTCTATTTCCAGTACTGTAGCTCATTCAATTGCAGTGAGGAACAGCATTGGGATATAAAATGAAAGTTGTTTTTTTTTTCTACCTAAAGTAAAATATTAGTTAACTGTATTTTTCCCAGACCATTTGTGCATTTTTTCCATTTAAGCTACCAGTAGCTGCATAGCCAGGAGCTCATCATGTAGATTTTGGTCTGATTATACAAGGTACATATTGTCTTTCTTTTATTTTCCAACAATGCTGATTTACTTTTACATGATGTTCCACTCTCCTATGTGGATAAGCTTAGTCCTGATCCTACAATAAAACGGTGAAACTCTGCCTGATTCATTTAACTCCTTTCATTTTCAGGCCGAATTTCCTTGTCCAGCGCTGAATCTTTAGGCTACTTTCACACTAGCGGCAGCCCGGATCCGGCAGGTGAAGGGTGCTGCCGGATCCGGACTGCCACAGGGACATGTGTGGATCCGGAACCGCGCTCCGGCCCCACACATGTCACACAGTACATATACACAGACACACACACACATATACACAGACAAATACACGTACATACTTACATGCTCCCGGCAGGTCTACAGAGCTGGAGGAGCAGGACGGCGCGCACAGATGACGATTCCCCACAGCCGTCCTGTTCCTCTGCGCTCTGGAAACCTGCCGGGGAGCATGTAAGTATGTATGTGTATTTGTCTGTGTATATGTGTGTATGTCTGTGTGTATGTCTATGTCTGTACAGTCATGGCCAAAAGTTTTGAGAATGACACAAATATTATATTTTCACATGATCTGCTGCCCTCTGGTTTTTATGTGTGTTTGTCAGATGTTTTTATCACATACAGAAATATAATTGCAATCATATTATGAGTAACAAAAGCTTATATTGACAGAATGAATTAATGCAGCTAGTCAATATTTGCAGTGTTGACCCTTCTTCTTCAGGACCTCTGCAATTCTCCCTGGCATGCTCTCAATCAACTTCTGGACCAAGTCTGAATATCAGTCTGTCCCTGATGTTTTTTCTGGAGAGAAGTGGCTTCTTTGATGCCCTCCTTGAGACCAGGCCTTGCTCCAAGAGTCTCCGCCTTACAGTGCGTGCAGATGCACTCACACCTGCCTGCTGCCATTCCTGAGCAAGCTCTACACTGCTGGTAGCCCGATCCCGCAGCTGAAACACTTTTAAGAGACGGTCCTGGCGCTTGCCGGCCTTTTTGGCAACAATGGAACCTCTCTCCTCTCCAAGTTCTTGATGATGCGATAGATTGTTCACTGAGGTGCAATCTTTCTAGCTGCGATACTCTTCCCTGTTAGGCCATTTTTGTGCAGTGCAATGATGACTGCACGTGTTTCTTTAGAGATAGAGAAGAGAAACAATGATGCCAAGCACCAGCCTCCTTTTAAAGTGTCCAGTGGTGTCATTCTTACTTAATCAAGACAGATTGATCTCCAGCCCTGTCCTCATCAACACCCACACCTGTGTTAATGGAGCAATCACTGAAACGATGTTAGCTGGTCCTTTTAAAGCAGGGCTGCAATGATGTTGAAATGTGTTTTGGGGGATAAAGTTCATTTTCTAGGCAAATATTGACTTTGCAAGTAATTGCTGTTAAGCTGATCACTCTTTATAACATTCTGGAGTATATGCAAATTGCCATTATAAAAACTGAAACAGTAGACTTTGTAAAAATTAATATTTGTATCATTCTCAAAACTTTTGGCCATGACTGTATGTGTGTATTGTATGTATGTATGCAGGTGACGGATCCGTCATGAACTCCATTAAAAGTCAATGGAGGACGGATCCGTTCACCATTGTGTCACACCAAACAGATCCGTCCCCATTGACTTTCATTGGGGGTCATGATGGATCCGTCTTGGTGCGGATGCTGGACCGGAGAGCAAACCGCAGCATGCTGCGGTTTGTTCTCCAGTCTGAAGACGGAACGGAATGCTTTCAGGAGCAATGTATGGGGACAAAACTGAAGCGTTTTATTCCGGTATTGAGCCCCTATGACAGAACTCAATACCGGAATTATAAAACGCTAGTGTGAAAGTAGCCTTACTTTAGCGGCATTTACTGTATAATAACGCAGGGCTAACACTCTTTGACAATTAAATGAATAAGTGAAAAAGAACAAACCAAAATAAGAATTGCATTAGTGAAGATGACAAAAAGAATTGTAGAGGAATGAGAAAACAAAGCAACAACAGACAAAGGGGAACAGAAGAAAAAAACATGATGAATACAGCGAGACTGAAATATTTCCAGACTAGGAATAACTCACAGAGGTATATTTAATCTGTCTGGATTTACAACCTGTTAACATTGTGCCTGGGGCACAGATAAACATTACACACTCATAATAGTCACGAAATCTGTCACTTGGGTGCTATTTAGCTTGGATCAGCTGGTTAGTACTGATCGAAGAATTATAGCATGTGAGTTGCTAAGAGTCTCTCCAAACCACTCCAGTGAGCGCACTCCTCCAGCTATAATAGAAAACAGAAGTTGACATTGTGCCAGATAAGATCTAAGGTAAGCAACAAGCTCCGCAATATAATGGAATTGTCTTTAATACTATAAACTCTTAGATGCCTTCCATCTAATATGCTGCGCTGAAACTTCAAGAGGCATTGATCCATTTACCTCCAAGATGAGAGTGATAGAGTGAAGTGTGACAGTGCATGAGGTCTCGTATAAGACTCAGTATGTTTAAGGTGAGCTTCTACACATAAAGATTTTACATTTAACTTGAGTGCTCAGATGGTTCTGAGTAATGACCTCTCTTGGATAAGAAGCTAGCTATCTTCAATCCATTAAAAATTCATTACTAACCTCATCTGGCCATCAGAAAGATGTAGAGTTGCCATTTGGCTACTACAGAATTTTACCATTTTGGCCGGTAAAAATTAGTGCGTGCCAATGCTATTAATAAGGCAAAAATGTAAGACAGACAGGGAAATGGCAAACAGTTCTGAAACATCTTGTTATGAATACTGACATTTTATCATTGGGAAATATACAGAATGACTGTGGTTGCAGATGTAGCAGTGTTGAGCTTGACACTAGGCACAATTTATTGCGATACTAAGACCTAGATTCACTGTGATTCCGAGACTGAGTGTTATCTGTGATATTTTGCTGTCACATTTCTGCCTGGATCTGTCTCTCCCAAGCTACTCAGCAGGTTCGGACCTCCTTCAGTGCTTGTATAAGTGCTGCACTTTCTTCACTGTTTGTCTGCACTTCGTTGACATTGCAGCGGTGAGTAGTGTAAGTACACCTCCTCCATCTCATTTACTTGAATGAGATGAAGTGTAAATACAACAGCTTCTTCCCATTCAAGTGAATGGGATGGAGGAGCTGTTATTACACTGATCGTCGTCACAATGACGACAGCGAGCAGCTAAACAGTGAAGAGTGTGCAACACTTATATGAGTGATATGAGTGCTTGTTCTCTTCATACACCTGATTGACAGCGGTGCTGATCTGATTTTAATGAACCTTTCTAAGGAAAGGTTATCAATATGGTAAAAGTCAAACCCCTTTAAGTTCCTTAGTATTGTGCAAAGATGTTCTTCTGTTTGCCTATTCTGCTACTGAACTGGCTTCTTATGTATCTGACATCTACTTGTCTGCTGCTTGACATGAACTCTTGCCTGTCTACTGTTGAATGAACTCTACCTGTCCTGGCCTCAGACTTGTTTCCTGTCTACTCCTCTGGTACCAGAATGTAACATATGCCAGCTCTTGATAATGGAGGCTACTCTGAGGGTAGTGACCTGGCGATTCCCTGCAAAGCTCAGATCCATGTAAAGGGGTTAAAGGGTGAAAACCTGGGAATCCCTTAGACTGCTGTACTTAATTTAGACCTAAACCAGATAGGTCTCATGTCATTCATGTAGTTACATGAATGCAGATAAGAGTTCTGAATTATCTGACCTTCAACAATCTTATTCCAAATAACTCAAAATGGTTGCTACTTATTTCTAATATATTTTCCAAATACCTAAAAAAAGGTATTTGGATGGCCTATTGACTGCCATGTTACTTTACTCTTTTTGTGTTCTCAGTACAGTGCCAGTACAATATCATGTCTCATAGTCTAGTAGCTAAACCACCACAGGACATGCCTAGCAACAAGTCTGTCAACGGTTAGAGAGGTCTTTAGCTTAGGATAACAATGTGTATAAACAAGCGCAGAGAAGAAGCAAGGAGGCTTGGCAAAACCTTACTGGTGTCTTTGACCATGACAAATTTGTGTAGGCTACTGTATCATTCACTTTGATTGCAGTCGGAAAATGATTCTAATCTTACTATTTCAGGTGCAATCCCTTATTGCTGTGACCCACATTAAATATTTGATTGACTGGTCACATAGGTCTATTGTTTGGGTAGCCCTGTTGGGAGTGAGCCTTAAAAATAAGCTGATTACAGAGTTACCTGCCACTGGGATCCTCAGTGATTGGCTACAAAGTGAAGCTTGCCACAAGTGTTCAATTCTCTTCAGTAACCCTACCCCCCCCCCTCCCTCCAACAAGAGAAATTAAACTGGTTGTCTTTGATTAAAAAATAGCTCTGAGCTGCAATTCCAGGCACAGCCCATGGACAGATATGGAAATTTTGGATACTGTACAACCCCTTTAAATAATTTATGGTGCCAGCTAAAAATCAATGGGCTGTCTTTGTAACACACAGATGCGCTGGATCATCCAGAAGGAGATTCAGCTATTCACACTGAAGGCAGCTAAGAAATAACTCCTCTATATTAAATACTGGACAAGGGTAATTGAACATGGATTTTCTAACCCAGACAACCTCCTTAATCCCAATATCAAATACATATTCACTTTAGTATGGGTAAATTATATTTGTGCAGGAACATGTAACATTTCATGCAAACTGATCATTCTTGTCAAGAAAGTCATTTCTCTTGATTGACATATCTCATCTAAAGAGTGGCAATGTTAAGCACAATAATGAATGCAGATGCCCTCTGTATTAACCTTGATAAAAATTATATTTTACAACTAATTCTAACATTTCATGGAAATAAAGTAGACACAAATCAGACCTGTCAAGATAAATACATTATCATAATAATAATTGTTAGCGGAGCTGTGTAGAACCTGAGTGGGAATTGAAAATATGAATGTTTCAGGTCAGCGAATGAGGTCACTGCTCGTATTTCAATTGTTTTAGGGGATGAGAAGACAGACGAGCTCCGAATCCCATTTATATTACTGTAAAGTCGGACATAAAGCAAGAATTTATTCCATTTGAAGGAACTGTCTGAAAACGAAGCCTCGTACCTACAGCCCACGTAGGAGAAATCAATATTCTCACCACTGCATATCTAACAGTGGGATACCATTCTTCACAATAATATTATATTCCCACTGGCAGCATGCTCTTATCCTCTTTGTTTATTAAATCCAAAGCCGCTAAAATGCCAGAGCCTGAATGCTGATAAGCAGCTGAAATTGAAAACAGCGAAAAACACATTTGTTTCAAATGTCTTTAAGTAAGTTTTAAGTTACAACTCACTGTCTAGTTGGGTGCCAGGTGAAGGCAGAGCTGTATGAAATGATGAATATATAGATCAAACAGGAAATATAAACATATTTTGGGTTGATTATTTATTTCAGTGCTGGATATAGCAAGGCAGGATCTCATAAGCAAACATAATAAAAAGAAAAGTGGGGTACAAATATCCCTTTTTCTGCAAATATGAAGATAGTGTATACTTAAAGGAAACCTGTCATCTTGAAATTTTTATAAATTTCCACAGAACCTATTCAATCAGCTCATGTTGCTCCTGATGTGTCTTTGCTGTCCCAGCTAATGGATTCTCATTTAAAATTAATTTAATGGTATTTTGTGTTATATATGTTTTGCACTTAGTGTATTTTGCTGCCATATAACGACCATTGTTAAATTTGGTTTAATGAAGTTATCTATGGTTGTAATTCATTATGTCAGTTATCTTGTAACTCCTCATCCTCTATGAACTCACATCCTGTGTCCTTCAGTCTTTTTCTGTTTGCCAGACATGCATAACAGAAGTGGAGAGAGGATTTTCCTTTGACCTCTATCATCATTTTTCAAAGCACATTCAATCAATTACCTAAAGACATATCCATTGCATCTCCCTCACTGGAATTCTACATACAACTGGTGGCAGTAGGGGAATGATTATAGCAAGCTCACGTTGTTCCATTGTATGTACTAGAGACTGGTACTTGCACTGATCAGAGACCTCCCTCCACGTACATTGGTGGCAGAATAGCGTGTCTTGGTCCCTTTTTCCAACTGAATAATGATCTCCTGATAGCAAAAAGGAATGGTAACTTTTCTCTACTGATTCTTCTGGGTCTCTATGCAGTATTGAATACAGTAGACCACAAACTTCTCCTGACCATGCTTCAATCAATTGGCCTTAAGGAGACTGCTCTCTCCTGGTTCTATTCCTATCTCTCTGGACGCTCCTTTAGTATATCATTCACTGGCTCAACTTCTCTCTTCCTGTTGATGTTGGGGTTCCTCAGGGTTCAGTCCTAGGTCCTCTACTATTCTATCTCTACACAGCCCCAGCAGACAATCAGTAGATTTGGCCTTCAGTACCAACTCTATGCTGATGACACCCAACTATAGACGTCACCCCCCCAATATCACCCCTTCTTTACTCCAAAGCACCACTAATTGTCTGGCAGCTGTCTCTAACATTATGTCCTCGCACTAAAATCTAAAACTAAACCTCACAAAAAATAAACTTCTTGTCTTTCTGCATCTAGTAACCCACCTAAACTTGATATTTCAATTTCAGTCTGTGGCACTATCATAACTCCTGGGCAGTGCTTCTGCTATCTTGAGGGCATATTTGATTTAGATCTTTCCTTTGTTCCCCATATCCAATAATATTGTCACGCTCTGGTGTGGGGGGAAAAGCAACACCGAGCGTATGAGGGATGGGAACAGACAAAACCAGGGAACCGGTCACCTCCTGCACGGGACCCTGGGACTAGGCCCTAGATGACTACAAGTATGAACAATCCTGGGTTGTAGGAAAGTTCATACACAGGAACCTAATCTAAATGCACCCTAGGAAACCCTGCAGTCTAGTGACACAAGAGAGTAAACCTGTTCCTCCAAGCGTAAGGAGGAACAGGAGACTCCAAAAGGAAAACAACAAAAGGAACAGAAGAAACGTAACTTAAGCAGATAGCTCAGCAACTGGATCTCAGCCGAGATCCACACCACTCTCAACCAGGTAGGCAGAAGATATAAACCACAAGGGATGCTGGGAGAGGAAGGGGTAAATAGGAGAAAGCTAATTGCCAAGCGGCAACAGCTGAGGGGAAGGGGTGTGGTGAACAGCACCCAAACAAAGGGAATAGCCTGTCAGATATGTCACGTAGAAAGTCGCGCAGAACGTCTGATTCCAGACGCAAGCCTACTCGTGACAAATATGCTCCCTCTTGTCGTATGCCCCACAAGAATAACTCTAGAATTTGCTCTTTTCTTATGGTGGAAACTGCCAAAACTGTTGTTTCTTTGATTCATTTTCGTCTTGATTACTGTAACTCATTACTAATCAGTCTTCCTCTCTCTAAACTATCCCCCTTCAGTCTGTGCTAAATGCTGCAGCTAGGCCTATCTATCTATCTATTTATCTATCCACCCACTATACTGATTATACTAGCCTATGCCAGTCACTTCACCACTGAATACAGTTCAAACTTCTCACCCTCACCCAAAAAGCTCTCCACAGTACTGAACCTCCATACATCTCCTCCTTCATTTCCATCTACCACCCTAATTGTGCCCTCAATTTTGTTAGTGATCTAAGATTAAAAATCTCCATAATTCATACCTCTCACTCCCGTCTTCAAGATTTTTCTTGAGCTGCACCTACTCTCTGGAATGCTCTGCCCCAGAATATCAGGTCAATTCCCAACTTCCCTACCTTCAAATATACCTTAAAAACACATATTTACATATTTTCAGGCAGGCGTATCAAGCTTCCTAAACTGACTTTTCATTTTGTAATCCCCCCACAACTCCTCAGACCTTAGCTTGATCTTCTAACTGTCCCAAACCCGAATCAGATCAGCCTACACCACTGCTTTCAGTACAAAAATGGCCTGACCCCTGTTTCAGTTGTATTTTAGCCAGTTATATTGTGATGTATTTTGTTTTGTACACAAACCCGCTGAATTTGTGAAGAGCTGTGGAATATGGTGGTGTTATATATAAATATATATATATGTTATTTTTATTAATTATTGTTTAAGTTTTAAAGCAACCTCCACAACCTGCAGGCTGGGCAATGCACCTGGTGGTTTAGGCCTCTTTCACACTAGCGGCAGCACGGATCCGGCACCTAAAGGGTGCCGATGGATCCATACTGCCGCTGATACATGTGTGGAGCCGGAACAGCGCTCCGGCCCCACACATGTTGACACAGACACAGAGAACATACATACACACACATACACACAAACACATACATATTTACATACTCCAGCCAGGGACGCCGGCAGCACGTCTTCACGCGCCTCCTGCGCACAGTGATGACGATTCCCCACAGCGCCCTCTGCTGGGCGCAGTGGGGAAACGTCATAGCTGCGCACAGGAGGCGCGTGAAGACATGCTGCCGGCGTCCCTTGCTTATGTGAGTATGTATGTGTTTGTGTGTATGTGTGAGTATGTATGTATGTATGTCTGTATGTATTTCTGTATATGTGTAGCTGGATCCGGAATGATCCCCCATTACAAGTCAATGGAGGACAGATCCGGATTACTGGTGTGTCACACCAAACGAATCCGTCCCCATTGAATTGCATTGGGGGTCATTCCGGATCCATCTTGGTGCGGATGCCTGGACCGGAGAGAAAACCGCAGCATGCTGCGGTTTGTTCTCTGGTCTGAAGACGGAACAGAATGCTTTCAGGAGCATTCCGTTGTCTTCAGTTCAGTTTTGTCCCCATTGACAATGAATGGGTACAAAACTGAAGCGTTTTTTTTCCGGTATTGAGCCCCTATGACGGAACTCAATACCGGAAATTAAAAACGCTAGTGTGAAAGTAGCCTTACCCAAAAAGACTTTAGACTTAGCCCTTTGTACTACAGCAATGTGTGAAAAGTTTCCATAGATAAAGTATCCTGCTGTACATTGTGTGCACATTGAAACCTTGAAGGTGCTGAACATCAAACTTGACTGGGCATGTACTCAAAGTGTGACAGGATGACGCATGTGCAAGATCTCTGAAGGAAAGGAGATGACATTCCTTGTGCTAAAGAATGTCAATCAAGGTTCAGGAGGTGGGATTCAGGTGGAGAATTCTAGATTTCAAAGAGGACAGCGCCAGCTTTCTTGACTTGATAAGGCTAATCCGTATATGGTGAGACTCTGGATTAAAGTTGATCTTCAGCACATTTACAAGTTTGAAAAACGGGAACAAGAGGAACCTCAGGAGCAATGTGAGCAGAATTAAATCATACTGTGGACAGATTATATCACAAAAAAGAGTTAACAGATTCCCTTTAAGGGTAAGGCCACACAGTTAGATTTCTGCATGCAGTTTTGGAAGCCAAAACCAGGAGTGAATTTAAAAAAGAGAAGTTATATCTGTCCTTTATACTTTAGCTCCTTTTATGATCCACTCATGATTTTGTCTTCCAAACTGCACCAAGAAACATGACTGTGGATTTGTACACTCAGTGTTCCTGATATATTATATTACATCCCTTTTTCTCTCATGAATAAAAAAATAATAATTTTTTATCTAACATATGTACATTAATATTAATATTTAATTTTATGTATCTCCATATTCCAGTTACTTGGACAATCTTTAGTTTAAAGGTTATGTACTGTATTATGTATTGTATTTTAGTAATTTTGGGTTAAAAAAGTTTCTTTCTAAATGGCTCACAAGGAGGCTGTGAGGTGTTTTCCTCAGCCTATGTTACATTTTTCTGTAAAACCAGATGTTTCTTTGAAACTTTTAATGATGAGTGTAAAGAATCCAAAATCTAAACAATTATTTGTAACACACATTTGTCTTACCCATACAGTACCTGTGTACTGCACTTTTATATGCAGCATGTAGTAGGGATTAGAGATGAGCGGACATGCTCATCTGAGCTTGATGCTCGTTCGAGCATTAGGGTATTCGTGCATGCTCGATACTCGGACGAGCATATCGCAATCCTCGAGGAAATGGCATCTTTCTCTTCCTGCATGTTAGGTGCCTTTTCTCAGCCAATCAACATGCAGGAGAGTCTTTGGTACCTCCTAGCAAGTCTGTATTGTGCTGTACAGTAGCGTCAGTCTATAAAATATGTATTTTCTCTCAGTTATATATACTACAGTCCAGTGAAACATTTAGTGGTTTGCAGTACAATAGCCACCATTTAAAGACTACATTTTTTCTCTCAGTTATATGTACTAGAGTCCAGTGAAAAATTGAGTGGTTTATGGTACAATAGCCGCCATTTAAACACTATGTTTGTTCTCTCAGTTATATATACTACAGTCCAGTGAAAAATTTAGTGGTTTGCGTTAAATTAGCCGCAGTCTAAAGACTACGTTTTTTTCTTCCAGTTATATATACTACAGTCCAGTGAAAAATTGAGTGGTTTGCGGTACAATAGCTGCCATTTAAAGACTATGTTTTTTCTCTCAGTTATATGCACTAAAGTCCAGTGAAAATGTAGTGGTTTGCGGTACAATAGCCGCCATTTAAAGACTACGTTTTTTGTCTCAGTTATATATACTACAGTCCAGTGAACAATTCTGTAGTGTGCTGTACAGGAGCATCAGTCTAGGGAATACATTTTTTCTCTCAGTTATATATACTACAGTGCAGTGAACAATTCTGTAGTGTGCTGTACAGTAGCGTCAGACTATAAAATACGTATTTTCTCTCAGTTATATGTACTACAGTCCAGTGAAAAATTGAGTGGTTTGAGGTACAATAACTGCCATTTAAAGACTAAGTGTTTTCTCTCAGTTATATTAACTACAGTCCAGTGAAAAATTGAGTGGTTTGCGGTACAATAGCCGCCATTTAAAGACTACGTTTTTTTCTCTCAGTTATATGTACTACAGTCCATTGAAAAATTGAGTGGTTTGCGGTACAATAGCCGCCATTTAAAGACTACGTTTTTTCTCTCAGTTATATGTACTACAGTCCAGTGAACAATTATGTAGTGTGCTGTGCAGGAGCGTCAGTCTAGGGAATACGATTTTTTCTCTCAGTTATATATACTACAGTGCAGTGGACAATTCTGTAGTGTGCTGTACAGTAGCGTCAGTCTATAAAATACGTATTTTCTCTCAGTTATATATACTACAGTCCAGTGAAAAATTGAGTGGTCTGCTGTACAACAGCCGCCATTTAAAGACTATGTTTTTTCTCTCAGTTATATGTACTACAGTCCAGTAAACAATTATGTAGTGTGCTATACAGGAGCGTCAGTCTAGGGAATATGTTTTTTCTCTCAGTTATATACAGTATACTACAGTGCAGTGAACTATTCTGTATTGTGCTGTTCAGTAGCGTCAGTCTATAAAATATGTATTTTCTCTCAGTTATATATACTACAGTCCAGTGAAAAATTGAGTGCTTTGTGGTACAATAGCCGCCATTCAAAGACTACGTTTTTTCTCTCAGTTATAAGTACTACAGTCCATTGAAAAATTGAGTGGTTTGTGGTACAATAGCCGCCATTTAAAGACTACATTTTTTCTCTCAGTTATATGTACTACAGTCCAGTGAACAATTATGTAGTGTGCTGTACAGGAGCGTCAGTCTAGGGAATATGTTTTTTCTCTCAGTTATATATACTACAGTGCAGTAAACAATTCTGTATTGTGCTGTTCAGTAGCGTCAGTCTATAAAATACGTATTTTCTCTCAGTTATATATACTACAGTCCAGTGAAAAATTGAGTGGTTTGTGGTACAATAGCCGCCATTTAAAGACTACCTTTTTTCTCTCAGTTATATGTACTACAGTCCAGTGAAAAATTGAGTGGTTTGCGATACAATAGCCGCCATTTAAAGACTAAGTTTTTTCTCTCAGTTATATGCACTACAGTCCAGTGAACAATTATGTAGTGTGCTGTGCAGGAGCGTCAGTCTAGGGAATATGTTTTTTCTCTCAGTTATATATACTACAGTGCAGTGAACAATTCCGTAGTGTGCTGTACAGTAGCGTCAGTCTATAAATTACGTATTTTCTCTCAGTTATATATACTACAGTGCAGTGAACAATTCTGTAGTGTCCTGTACAGTAGCGTCAGTCTATAAAATAGGTATTTTCTCTCAGTTATATATACTACAGTCCAGTGAAAAATTGAGTGGTTTGCGGTACAATAGCAGCCATTTAAAGACTACGTTTTTTCAGTTATATGCACTAAAGTCCAGTGAAAAATTGAGTGGTTTGCGGTACAATAGCCGCCATTTAAAAACTATGTTTTTTCTCTCAGTTATATATACTACAGTGCAGCGAACAATTCTGTAGTGTGCTGTACAGGAGCCTCAGTCTAGGGAATACGTTTTTTCTCTCAGTTATATATACTACAGTGCAGTGAACAATTCTGTAGTGTGCTGTACAGTAGCGTCAGTCTATAAAATACGTATTTTCTCTCAGTTATATATACTACAGTCCATTGAAAAATTTAGTGGTTTGTGGTACAATAGCCGCCATTTAAAGACTAAGTTTTTTCTCTCAGTTATATGTACTACAGTCCAGTGAAACAATTATGTAGTGTGCTGTGCAAGGAGCGTCAGTCTAGGGAATATGTTTTTTCTCTCAGTTATATATACTACAGTGCAGTGAACAATTCTGTATTGTGCTGTAAAGTAGCGTCAGTCTATAAAATACGTATTTTCTCTCAGTTATATATACTACAGTCCAGTGAAAAATTGAGTGGTTTGCGATACAATAGCCGCCATTTAAAGACTACATTTTTTCTCTCAGTTATATGAACTACAGTCCAAAAAAATTGAGTGTGGAGCTCAGTATTTTTTCTCTCAGTTATATATACTACAGCAGTGAACACCTGTAAAGTCCAGTCTATAAAATAGTATTTTCTCTCAGTAAACTACAGTCCAGTGAAAAATTGAGTGTTTGTACAATAGCCCCATTAAAGACTACGTTTTTTTCTCTCAGTTATATGCACTACAGTCCAGTGAAAAATTGAGTGGTTTGCGGTACAATAGCCGCCATTTAAAGACTACGTTTTTTCTCTCAGTTATATATACTACAGTCCAGTGAACAATTCTGTAGTGTGCTGTACAGGAGCGTCAGTCTAGGGAATGCGTTTTTTCTCAGTTATATATACTACAGTGCAGTGAACAATTCTGTAGTGTCCTGTACAGTAGCGTCAGTCTATAAAATAGGTATTTTCTCTCAGTTATATATACTACAGTCCAGTGAAAAATTGAGTGGTTTGCGGTACAATAGCAGCCATTTAAAGACTACGTTTTTTCTCTCAGTTATATGCACTAAAGTCCAGTGAAAAATTGAGTGGTTTGCGGTACAATAGCCGCCATTTAAAAACTATGTTTTTTCTCTCAGTTATATATACTACAGTGCAGCGAACAATTCTGTAGTGTGCTGTACAGGAGCCTCAGTCTAGGGAATACGTTTTTTCTCTCAGTTATATATACTACAGTGCAGTGAACAATTCTGTATTGTGCTGTAAAGTAGCGTCAGTCTATAAAATACGTATTTTCTCTCAGTTATATGTACTACAGTCCAGTGAAAAATTGAGTGGTTTGCGATACAATAGCCGCCATTTAAAGACTAAGTTTTTTCTCTCAGTTATATGCACTAAAGTCCAGTGAAAAAATTGAGTGGTTTGCAGTACAATAGCCGCCATTTAAAGACTACGTTTTTTCTCTCAGTTATATATACTACAGTCCAGTGAACAATTCTGTAGTGTGCTGTACAGGAGCGTCAGTCTAGGGAATGCGTTTTTTCTCTCAGTTATATATACTACAGTGCAGTGAACAATTCTGTAGTGTCCTGTACAGTAGCGTCAGTCTATAAAATAGGTATTTTCTCTCAGTTATATATACTACAGTCCAGTGAAAAATTGAGTGGTTTGCGGTACAATAGCAGCCATTTAAAGACTACGTTTTTTCTCCCAGTTATATGCACTAAAGTCCAGTGAAAAATTGAGTGGTTTGCGGTACAATAGCCGCCATTTAAAAACTATGTTTTTTCTCTCAGTTATATATACTACAGTGCAGCGAACAATTCTGTAGTGTGCTGTACAGGAGCCTCAGTCTAGGGAATACGTTTTTTCTCTCAGTTATATATACTACAGTGCAGTGAACAATTCTGTAGTGTGCTGTACAGTAGCGTCAATCTATAAAATACGTATTTTCTCTCAGTTATATATACTACAGTCCATTGAAAAATTGAGTGGTTTGCAGTACAATAGCCGCCATTTAAAGACTACGTTTTTTCTCTCAGTTATATGTACTACAGTCCAGTGAACAATTATGTAGTGTGCTGTGAAGGAGCGTCAGTCTAGGGAATACGTTTTTTCTCTCAGTTATATATACTACAGTGCAGTGAACAATTCTGTAGTGTGCTGTACAGTAGCGTCAGTCTATAAAATACGTATTTTCTCTCAGTTATATATACTACAGTCCAGTGAAAAATTTAGTGGCTTGCGGTACAATAGCCGCCATTTAAAGACTACGTTTTTTCTCTCAGTTATATGTACTACAGTCCATTGAAAAATTGAGTGGTTTGTGGTACAATAGCCGCCATTTAAAGACTACGTTTTTTCTCTGTTATATGTACTACAGTCCAGTGAACAATTATGTAGTGTGCTGTACAGGAACGTCAGTCTAGGGAATATGTTTTTTCTCTCAGTTATATATGCTACAGTGCAGTAAACAATTCTGTATTGTGCTGTTCAGTAGCGTCAGTCTATAAAATACGTATTTTCTCTCAGTTATAAATACTACAGTGCAGTGAGAAATTGAGTGGTTTGCGTACAATAGCCGCCATTTAAAGACTACGTTTTTTCTCTCAGTTATATGTACTACAGTCCATTGAAAAATTGAGTGGTTTGCGGTGCAATAACCGCCATTTAAAGACTATGTTTTTTCTCTCAGTTATATGTACTACAGTCCATTGAAAAGTTGAGTGGTTTGCGGTATAATAGCCGCCATTTAAAGACTATGTTTTTTCTCTCAGTTATATGCACTAAAGTCCAGTGAAAAAATTGAGTGGTTTGCGGTACAATAGCCGCCATTTAAAGACTACGTTTTTTGTCTCAGTTATATATACTACAGTCCAGTGAACAATTCTGTAGTGTGCTGTACAGGAGCATCAGTCTAGGGAATACATTTTTTCTCTCAGTTATATATACTACAGTGCAGTGAACAATTCTGTAGTGTGCTGTACAGTAGCGTCAGACTATAAAATACGTATTTTCTCTCAGTTATATGTACTACAGTCCAGTGAAAAATTGAGTGGTTTGCGGTACAATAGCGCCA
>ONZH01012641.1:0-38704 GCA_900303285.1 Rhinella marina
TCTGACAGCTTCTGTCCTTAGTAAAACCATGCTGGTTATCACTTATAATACTATTATCCAAAACATATTCCTGTATATAGTCCCTTATTAGACCCTCAAAAAGTTTCCCCACAATGGACGTTAAGCTCACCGGTCTGTAATTCCCGTGGATGACCTATGAGCCCTTCTTGAAGATGGGCACCAACATTTGCTTTACGCCAGTCCCTTGGCACTATGCCAGTCACCACGAAGAATCTTTGAATATTATATACAAGGGCAAAGAAATTACTGAACTAAGTTCCTTAAGAACTCTTGGGTGTAACCCATCCGGTCCTGGAGCCTTATTCACCTTTACTTTGTTTAACTTAGCTTTGACCATATCTATATTTGAACCAGTTGAGTATATTAATGAAGTAATCACCAGCACTTACTCTACCGACAGCAGCTCCCACCTCTTCATGTGTATATACAGAACTAAAGAACTCATTCAGTAGCTCCGCCTTTTCCTGATCCCCAGTAATCAATTCCCCATCACTATTATTCAGAGGTCCTACATGCTCTGACCTAGGTTTTTTTTGCATTTATATATTTGAAGAATTTTTGGGGATTGGTTTTGCTATCCCTGGCCACCAGCCTTTCATTTTGAACTTTTGCTGCTTTTATAGACCTTTTACAATCTTTATTAACCCTTTTGTAGTTATTAAAGGCTATGGCAGACCCCTCTGATTTGTATATTTTAAATGCCCCTTTGTTTTTCATGTATTGTCCTTTTAACATCCGCATTAAGCCACGCAGGGTTTAATTTAAAGCGTTGTATTTGTTCCCCTAAGGAATAAATTCTGCAGTATAGTTACCCCAGTGTAGATTTGAAGGTCTCCATTTATCATTTGTGTCACTACTTGACAACAGCTGCTCCCAGTCTATGTCCTGGAGTGCAGCCCATAACCCTGGGAAATTGGCCTTTTTAAAATTAAATGTTTTTGATCTCCCAGCATGTTTATGCTTTCTACACTTTAGGATAAAAGTAACTATATTGTGGTCACTATTACCAAGGTTTTCCCGAACAATTACCTCCTCAACTATCTCTGCATTGTTAGATATAACCAGATCCAACAGTGCATCACTTCTTGTTGGTTCTTCTACAAACTGGCCCAGAAAATTATCTTGCAATAAGTTAAGAAAATTTCTCTCCTTTGCAGTTGAAGCCGATCCATGACCCCAATCAATACCAGGGAAGTTAAAATCTCCCATTATCACTACTGGTACAGGTGCCTGGGCAGCCTGCTCTATTTGTCTATGCAGCTGATCCTCTATCTCCTCAGTGATGTTTAGGGGTCTATAAATTACACCAAAAATAATTCTTTCATTGTTAGTCTCCCCTTGTAATGCCACCCACATGGATTCTGCATTCACACAATCATCACCCACTATTGTCTCCTTCATACTCGCTTTTATACTACTTCTGACATACAGACATATATATACATATATGTACACACACACACACACACACACACAGATAGTATTTAACTTTTTAAACTTTTTTTACTTAACAATTTCTGTACAAACTCTTGCTCCCAAGATGGCTGCTGAGGGAGTGGACAATGATAAGCATGCATAGTGAGTAAAATGCATGGAAACGGATCCGGCTCAAACAGAGCCATTACAAACAGATCCGCCACCTATTGACAATCATTATTTTGAATGACCGATTCGTTTGGCTCCGCTTCGTCATGCGGACACCAAAATGCTGCAAGCAGCGTTTTGGTGTCCGTCTCTAAAGCACAATGTTGATAGAACGGAAGCAAACTGATGCATTCTGAATGGATCCTTTTCCATTCAGAACGCATTAGGGCAAAACGGATCCGTTTTGGACCTCTTTTAAGATCCTATGACGGATCTCAGAAACGGAAATCCAAAACACAGATGTGAAAGTAGCCTAACCCTTTGTGACAGAACAGCTCAATATTTTTTAAGTCCAATTGAAAAAATGACTTTTAGCCCAAAATGCAATCATAAAAAAATTACCTCCAAAATTGTACATAGCCTTTAAAGGGGTTCTCCGGGAATTAAGAAAATAAAAATATGTAAATATTACTTTATTATAAATATTCTCCCAAATACCTTTTATGAGTTATAATTGCTTGTTTTATCTAGGGAGCAATGATTAGGAGAAACAAAATGGCCGCTGTCCTATTAGTACACACAAAACCTGTCCTAATCACACAAGAGGAAGTTACTTCACAATGCTGAGGTAAAAAGCTGCCTCATCCTCCTTTCTGCTCTTCTTGTCAGGGATTATGATCCTGAATACAGTTTAATATGATATTTAGCTGAATCTTTGTGGGAATCGAGTTCATGATGAGACATGAAGTACAGAAAGGATAGACAGGACAGACTGTGGTAATGTGGGGCTGTGGTAATGGAGACTGCATACAAGTGCTTCTACTCATTAGCCACATCTGCTCATGAACTCAATTCCAACAGAGATTCAGCTAAAGATCTTATCTGTATTCAGGATCATAATCCCTAACAGGTAGAGCAGAGAGGAGAATGAGGCAGCTCTTCAGCTCAGTGTTGTGAAGTAACTTGTCCTCCTGTGTGATTAGGACAGGTTTTGTGTGCACTAATAGAACGGTGGCAATTTTATTTCTCCTAATTATTGCTCCCGAGACAAATCGAGCCATTATAACTAATGTAAGGTATTTGGGAATATATTTATAATGAAGTAAAATTTAAAGGGGTTTCCAAGTTATGAAAAAATATATGTAGCACTGTAAATCTGATTCTGATTGAAATCAGCAATATATAACTAAGTTAAGCAAGTTTTAGGCAAAAGAATATCTATTTCCTCATTTCCCTGGTTCTCATCTGGCCTTTGTGTACATGCAATAACAACAATCTCTGCCCCTCCCCTTGCTCTGCAAAGGGAGTGAATACAAGTGCTGCCCTGAGTGAAATGTCTGCCTGCTGGGATACTCAGCAGCATGTTGTATGTGTAGGACTACAAATCCCAGCTGTACAATGACACTGCTGATACAGTACACACAGGAACTTCCCCCTACCTTTTTTGTGCAATGGTCTGCAGAACTCCTCTGTCAGCTACTGTACCCAGCATTTGTCTCCTCACTGCCTTCAGCTACTCAGTAAAGCCTTTAGTCCTGAGTCTGAGTCTACTGCTGAATGGATTAATGTTTTATCTGAAAAAATCCACGGAAAGAGAAGCAGCCAGCAGGGGGCGTGGCCAGCACAGTGACGGTCTGGTGTACAGACTCTTATCTGCTTGTGCACGAAACATCAGCAGAGTAGGGAGAGAAGCTGATATCACAGGTCATGTGACCATCAGTGAAATCTGAGAAACTAGCAGCTGCAGAAGCACAAAGTGTTAGAAACTAGTTAGAAACATACAAAGAACACAAAAATATCTTGGACAACCCCTTTAAGTATTTTCATTTTCTTAAGTACACCAGTACATACTAAATGGTAAAGCATTGGGTAACTCTGACATGGAAAAGGACCTAGGAATTTTAGTGAACAGCAAACTAAGCTGCAGAAACCAGTGTCAGACAGCTGCTGCCAAGGCCAATAAGATAATGGGTTGCATCAAAAGAGGCATAGATGCCCGTGATGAGAACATAGTCCTGCCACTTTACAAATCACTAGTCAGACCACATATGGAGTACTGTGTACAGTTCTGGGCTCCTGTGAACAAGGCAGACATAGCAGAGCTGGAGAGGGTTCAGAGGAGGGCAACTAAAGTAATAACTGGAATGGGTGGACTACAGTACCCAGAAAGATTATCAAAATTAGGCTTATTCACTTTAGAAAAAAGACGACTGAGGGGAGATCTAATAACTATGTATAAATATATCAGAGGTCAGTACAGAGATCTCTCCCATCATCTATTTATCCCGAGGACAGTGACCATGACGAGGGGACATCCTCTGCGTCTGGAGGAAAGAAGGTTTGTACATAAACATAGAAGAGGATTCTTTACGGTAAGAGCAGTGAGACTATGGAACTCTCTGCCTGAGGAGGTGGTGATGGTAAGTTCACTAAGAGAGTTCAAGAAGGGCCTGGATGTATTTCTGGAGGGTAATAATATTACAGGTTATAGTTACTAGAGAGGGGTCGTTGATCCAGGGAGTTATTCTGATTGCCTGACTGGAGTCGGGAAGGAATTTTTCCCCCTAAAGTGAGGAAAATTGGCTTCTACCTCACAGGGTTTTTTGCCTTCCCCTGGATCAACTTGTAGGAAAACAGGCTGAACTGGATGGACAGATGTCTTTTTTCGGCCTTACAAACTATGTTACTATGTTAATTCCTGGAGAACCCCTTTAAGGATGCCATAATCTCTGATACGATTTTTGTGAAAATCCTGCATAAGTGAGGTTATAAACATATGCAAATTAGGTCTCGCAAGTGCCAGAAAACCATAAATACCTATTATTTCTTCCTATAATAATTTTGTATTCAGCATGCTCACTACACCACTAGATGCATGCTTTAAGGGATCTAGTTTTTAAAATGGGGTAATTCGGTGTTGAATGTCGGTGCACTAGAACAGGATGCACACAGTAATATATTACACCTGCTTTTAACATTAAGGAACACTAACTGTATCACTAAAATAATGGATTAACTCTCAATGTCGGTGCAGCAAAACGTGATGCACACAGCAATGTATTACACCTGCTTTTAATACTGACGCACAGTCACTTTTTCGCGAATAGAATGGATTAACTATGAAAGTTGGTGCACTTGACAGTGATGCACATGGCAATATATTACACCAGCCTTTAATACTGATGCACAGTGACTGTATTACTAAAATAACAGGTTAACTCTGAATGTCGGTGCACTAGAACAGGATGCACATGGCAATGTATTACATGTGCCTTTAGCACTAAAGCAAGCTAACTATATAACTAAAATAACAGATTAACTCTGAATGTCGGTGCACTAAAATGTGATGTACACAGCAATATATTTCACCTTCCTTTAATACTGAGGCACAGTAACTGTATCACGAAAATGACAGATTAACTCTGAATGTCGGTGCACTAGAACGTTATGCACACGCCGATATATTACATCTGCCTTTAATACTGAGACAAACTATCTGTATGACTAAAATAAGGGATTAACTCTGAATTTCGTTCACTGGAACAAGATGCACTCGGCGATATATTACACCTGCCTTTAATTTTGGAGGAATACTAACTGAATCACGAAAATAACAGATTAAATCTGAATATAGGTGCACTAAATTGAAATGCACACAACAATATATTACACTTGCCTTTAACCCCTTCCTGACCAGTGACGTACTAGTACGGCGCTGGCAGGGTCTTTAAAGATGGTGCCCGCTCCGGAGAGGAGCGGGCGCCATAGCCACAGGGTGCCTGCTGTTTTTTTTATAGCAGATACCCACGACTAATGTCCTTAACCGGCCGCGGTTTATACTTCAGATGCCGTGGTCAATGTTGACCATGGCATCAGAGTGTGCTTCCGGTGATTTTCCAGCTACCCCGTGCGGTGATTTGAGGAGCCGAAGCTTGTGTGCAGCAGCCCCTGTCTTTGTGAAAGACAGGAGGCTGCTGCATAGTATTTCCTATTGAGCCTTTGCCTGTAATAGGTCTCCATAGGAAACTAGTAATTTTCTCATAGACTCCAATGCTAGTGCATAGTGCATATAGTTCCTTACGGAACTAGTTTTTAAAAATAATAAATAAATAAATAAAAATTCAAATCTCTCCCATTTCCGCAAAATAAAAATAAAAGGACTAAAAAAAATTAAAAAACAAACATCATGGGTATCGCCATGTGCGAAAATGCCCATAGTATAAAAATATAAAATGCCTTCCCCATACAGCAAATGGTGAAACTGAATAAAGCGTAAAAATGGCTGATTTGCCATTTTTGGTCGCTTCATTTTCTACAAAAAAAATTGAATAAAAAGTGATCAAAAAATCATACACACCTCAGAATGGTATCAATGAAAAGTTATAGGGATCAAAATATGGCGACAAAAAATCTAACAGATTTTTTTCCATTTTTTTTATTTTATCACAAATGCAAGAAAAACTGTACATATAAGGTATCGCCAGATTTGTATTTACCTGTAGAATGAAAGTAACTGCTCAGTTTTATAGCACATTAAACGTCGTAAATAATAAACCCATAAAACTGACGGAATTCTTTTTTTTTTGCAATTTCACCCCATTTGTAATTTTTTTTCCCGCTTCCCACTACATCATATACAATATTAAATTGTGGCATTGGAAAGTACAACTTTTCCCGCAAAAAAAAGCCCTCATACGGCTATGCAAACAGAAAAATAAAAAATTTATGGCTCTGGGAAAGAAGGGAGCGCAAAACGAAAAGGCAAACACAAAAAAACCTCCGGGGTAGAACGGTAAACTAAGGCGCACTATCACTAAAATAACTCTTAGTGTCTGTGCACTAGAATGCGATGAACACAGCAGTATATTAAACCTACCTTTAATGCCTCATGCACACGAACGTGTGCCGTCTGTGCCCATGCTGCGGGCTGCAAATTGCAGTCCGCAATGCACGGGCACCGACCATGGGGCTGCTGCATGCAGATGGCGGACCCACTCACTTCAATGGGGTCCGTGATTCGCATCTGACTGTCCACACTGCAAAAAAATAGATCATGTTCTATTTTTTTGCGGTGCGGAGGCACGGACAGAAACACCACGGAAGAACTCCTTAGTGCTTCCGTGGGGTTCCGATCCATGCTTCCATTCCGCACTGCTCCGCATGTCCTGGATTGCAGACCTATTTAAGTGAAAGGGTCCGCAACCATGACGCGGGGTGCACACGGCCAGTGCCTGTGTATTGCCGACCCGCCATATGCGGGCCGCAATATGGCCATGGCCGGGCAATACTGAGACACAATAACCGTATAACTAAAATGACAGATTCATTGTGAATGTTGGTGCACTAGAACGTTATGCAAATGGTGATATATTACACCTGCCTTTAATACTGACACACAGTCACTGTTTCACTAATGGAATGGATTAACTATGAATGTCGGTGCACATGACAATATATTACACCTGCCTTTAGCAGTAAATCACACTAACTGTATCACTAAAAAATCGGATTAACTCTGAATGTCAGTGCACTAGAAAGTGATGCACACAGCAATATATTACACCTACCATTAGTATTCAGGCAGGGGCGTACATAAAAATAATTGGGCCCCATAGCAAGAATCTGAATTGGGCCCCCTAACTCTGCCCAGTACCCACCCCTTGCCCATACTCCTGCCCTGGCTCCTCCCCTGACACACCCCCATTTGCTGCAAAAGAAATGCCGTAGGAACAAAACCCGTGATACGGTGGAGGAATTGCTCCTCATTTGGAATTTGTTTCCGCTTCCTACTACATCATATGCCACATTAAATGGTGGCATTAGAAAGTACAACCTGTCCTGCAAAAAATAATCCCTCATACAGCTATATGAACGAAAATATAAAAAAGTTATGGCTCAAGGAAGAAAAATGAGAATGCAAAAAAGAAAAAACCTCTCGTTCTCTAAGGGTTAAAGGGGTTATCTAACACCTATTATGCCCCCCAAAATGCCCGGGCACTGCATGCAGATAATACTTATGCCCGGGGGTGGGGTGGGGGTTGAACGGGGGGGTGCATCCAATAGCAGGCTGCGTTGGAAATGAGCCTCCTTAGCTTCACCCGTGATGCTAGTGAGGCTTGTTCCCATTGTGGACTGCTATTGACTGCGCCCCACGTCACTGGATGTTTTCATCCATGTGACGGGGGGATGCAGTGGCGGCTGTGTGGGTATCAGGAGCCACTTGAGGCAGGTGGTGGGCAGCACATGAGCGCAGAGGACAACTGCCAGACACTCCCTCTGTGTGTGCTTGAGCTGCTGCGCCTGCTCCTGCTGCCTGCCAGCGATACACTGGCCAATCAGCAGCAGGATCTTTGCACTGCTAAATGCTGATTGGCCAGTGTGCAGTGCAGCAGATGAAGTGCCTGGGAGGGAGCCAGCCTGGATCATGGACAGGTCAGCTCAGAGAGTGTGCTACCTGTTCACCCAAGGGAAGGGGGGGAAACTGAGCATAGGAACGGACAGGGCAGATTCTAGCTCTTCTGCTGCCTGAGGAAAAAATTTAAATGGCGTCCTCCTCCCATTAAAAATTTGTATGAAAGCAAAGTAGCCACCAAATTCCGAGACTGTCCTGCCAAATCTGGGGCAGTACAAGTACAGATAATGTAGTTGATGTCTTCTGCAGTCCTATGTAACACCACAGATAACACAGTGGTAACTCTGAGTACAGATACATAGTAACATACATAGTAACATAGTTTATAAGGCCGAAAAAAGACATCTGTCTATCCAGTTCGGCCTGTTTTCCTACAAATTGATCCAGAGGAAGGCAAAAAAACCCTGTGAGGTAGAAGCCAATTTTCCCCACTTTAGGGAAAAAAATTCCTTCCCGACTCCAATCAGAATTACTCCCTGGATCAACGACCCATCTCTAGTAACTATAACCTGTAATATTATTACCCTCCAGAAATACATCCAGGCCTCTCTTGAACTCTTTTTAGTGAACGTACCATTACCACCTCCTCAGGCAGAGAATTCCATAGTCTCACTGCCCTTACCGTAAAGAATCCTCTTCTATGTTTGTGTACAAACCTTCTTTCCTCCAGACGCAGAGGATGTCCTCTCATCACAGTCACAGTCCTGGGGATAAATAGATGATGGGAGAGATCTCTGTACTGACCCCTGATATATTTATACAGGAGCCCAGAACTGTACACAGTACTCCATGTGTGGTCTGACTAGTGATTTGTAAAGTGGCAGGACTATGTTCTCATCACGGGCATCTATGCCCCTTTTGATGCAACCCATTATCTTATTGGCCTTGGCAGCAGCTGTCTGACACTGGTTTCTGCATCT
The DNA here is from genome assembly GCA_900303285.1 of Rhinella marina. Classification (NCBI taxonomy): domain Eukaryota; kingdom Metazoa; phylum Chordata; class Amphibia; order Anura; family Bufonidae; genus Rhinella; species Rhinella marina. The sequence goes on from ONZH01012641.1 coordinate 8,938, forward strand.
TAGTTTGCTGTTTACTAAAATTCCTAGGTCCTTTTCCATGTCAGTGTTACCCAGTGTTTTACCATTTAGTATGTACTGGTGACTTGTATTATTCCTTCCCATGTGCATAACCTTACATTTGTCAGTGTTAAACCTCATCTGTCACTTCTCTGCCCAAGCCTCCAATCTATCCAGATCCATCTGTAGCAGTGTACTGTCCTCTTCTGTGTTAATTGCTTTACACAGTTTAGTGTCATCTGCAAAAATTGATATTTTACTGTGCAAGCCTTCTATAAGATCATTAATAAATATATTGAAGAGAATAGGGCCCAATACTGACCCCACTAGTGACAGTGACCTAATCTAAGTGTGTGCCGTTAATAACCACCCTTTGTTTTCTATCAATGAGACAGTTACTTACCCACATACAGACATTCTCTCCCAGTCCAAGCATTCTCATTTTATATACTAACCTTTTATGCGGTACAGTGTCAAATGCTTTGGAGAAGTCCAGATATACGACATATATTGATTCGCCACGGTCAAGTCTAGAACTTACCTCCTCATAGAAACTGATTAAATTGGTTTGACATGACCGATCCCTCATGAGGCCATGTTGATATGGAATTCTTTGCTTATTTTCATTGAGGTACTCCAAGATAGCATCTCTTAGAAAACCTTCAAACTGTTTACCCATGACAGATGTTAAACTTACTGGCCTAAAGTTCCCGGGCTCTGTTTTTGTACCCTTTTTAAATATTGGCACCACATTTGCTATGCACCAATCCTGTGGAACACTCCCTGTCAGTATAGAGTCCTTAAATATCAGAAACAAAGGTCTGGCTATGACATTACTTAATTCTCTTAGAATACGGGGGTGTATGCCATCCGGTCCTGGCGATTTGACTATTTTAATCTTTTTATGATGTCGCTGTATTTCTTCCTGGGTCAGACAGGGCACTTTTAACTCCTTCCCGCCCAGCGCCGTACATGAAGGGGAGTCCATCGGGTGTGACGGGAACCCGATGGCTTGGATAGCAGCCCGATGCCTTCCTTAGGCATCGTAGCTGCTATCCCTGCTTGCCTGTGCGATCCAGCCCCCTGGATCGCACAGGAAGCAGGCTGTAAGTGTATTACTTTGAGTAATACACTTACAGCCAATGCATTACAATACAACAGTATTGTAATGCATTGTTAAAGGAATCAGACCCCCAAAAGTTAAATATAGTGAAAAAAAAAGTTAAAAAAAATAAAAAAAAAAATAAAGTTTTACAAAAAATAAAAGTTTCAAGTAAAAAAAAAAAGTACACTTTTCCCAAAATAAAGTTAAAAAAAATTGTAAAAAAAAGGGGAAAAAAGAAAAGTATACATATTAGGTATCGCCGTGTCCGTATCGACCGGCTCTATAAAAATATAACATCATCCTCCCCGCCAGGTGAACACAGTAAAAAAAAAAAAAAAACAGTGCCAAAACAGCCAATTTTTGGTCACCTTCCCTCACAAAAAGTGTAATAGCAGGTGATCAAAAAGGCGTATTTAACCCAAAATGCTACCAATCAAATTGTCATCTTGTCCCGCAAAAATGATACCCTACTTGAGACAAACGCCCAAAAAATTAAAAAAAATATGGCTCTCAGAAAATGGCCACACAAAAAAAAGATTTTATTCTGTTCAAAAATAAATCTAATGTGTAAAACTTTCTAAAAATATAAATGTTAGGCAAATTGGGTATCGCCACATCCGTAACAACCTGCTCTATAAAAATATTACATGAGATGGCCCCCCAGGTGAATGCTGCAAATTTTTTTTTTTTTAAACTATGCCAAACAGCCATTTTTTCCCTCTTGCCTCACAAAAAGTGCAAGAGCAGGCAATCAAAAAGGCGTATTTAACCCAAAATGGTACCAATCAAACCGTCATCTTGTCCCGCAAAAATGATACCCTACCTGAGACAATCGCCCAAAAAAATTAAAAAAAATAAGGCTCTCAGAAAATAGCAACACAAAAAAAATTTATTCTGTTCAAAAATAAATCTAATGTGTCAAATTTTATAAAAATAAAAATGGTAGACATATTGGGTATCGCCACGTCCGTAACAACCCGCTCTATAAAAATATCACATGATTTGCCCCCTCAGGTGAATGCTGTAAAAAAAATTTTTTTTAAAACTATGCCAAAACAGCTATTTTTTTTTCACCTTGACTCACAAAAAGTGTAATACCAAGCAATCAAAAAGTCTTATGTACCCCAAAATGGTACCAATGAAAACGTCACCTCATCCCGCAAAAAATGAGCCCCCACATAAGACAATCTCTCAAAAAAATAAAAATCAATAGCTCCCGCAAACCAATCCATCAAAATCTGTTCTGCAAAATCCATATGGCACTCGTTCTGTTGTGAGTCCTGCCATATGCCCCCACAGCAGTTTACCACCACATATGGGGTGTTGCCGTATTCAGGAGAAAATGGGGAACAACTTATGGGGTGCTTTTCTCCTTTTACCCCTTGTGAAAATGAAAAATTTGGGACTAAAGCAACATTTTATTGGAAGAAATGAAACTTTTGATTTTCACAGCCAAGTGTTTCCAAATTCCGTAAAACGCTTAGGGGGTCAAAGTGGTCAATACCCCCCTTAATATATTCTTTGAAGGGTTTAGTTTCCAAAATGGGGTCACTTTTTGAGGGTTTCCACTGTAGGGGTACGTCAGGGTCTCTCAATTACAAAATGGTGCCTAAAAACCATTCTAGCAAAATCTGCCTCCAAAATTCGTATGGCACTCCTTTCCTTCTGACCACTGCCACAAACCCATAGACTTTTACCACCACATATGGGGTATTTCTGTAAACTGCAGAATCAGAGCAATATATATTGAGGTTTAGTTTGCTGTTAACCCTTGATGTGTTGCAAGAAAAAAAAATATTAACATGAATAATCTACCAAAAAAGTGAAATTTTGAAATTTCACCCCCATTTTCCTTTAATTCTTGTGGAAACACCTCAAGGGTTAACAAACTTTGTAACATCAGTTTTTTATAACTGGAGGGGTGTAGTTTCTAAAATGGGGTCATTTATGGGTGGTTTCCATTACATAAGCCCCTCAAAATCACTTTATATCTGAATTGGTGCTCCAAAAAATGGTTTTGGAAATTTTGTTGAAAATTTGAAAAATGGCTTCTAAACTTCTATGCCTTCTAACGTCCAAAAAAAGTAAAATGACCTTTATAAAATGATGCCAACATAAAGTAGACATATGGGGAATGTAAATTAATAACTATTTTTTTGAGGTATTACTATGTATTTTGAAAGTAGAAAAATTCAAATTTGGAAATTTGCTAATTTTTCAAAAATTTTGCTAAATGTGTTTTTTTTTTTTTTTTAATAAATAAAAATGAAATATTTTGCCACAAATTTACTACTGTCATGAAGCACAATATGTGACAAGAAAACAATCTCAGAATGGCCTGGATAAGTAAAAGCGTTCCAAAGTTACTACCACATGAAGTGACACATGTCAGATTAGCAAAAAATGGCCTGGGCAGGAAGGTGTAAACAGGCCCGGGGTTGAAGAGGTTAATTGGGAATTTACTTTTATATTCTGCATTTCATCTGTTTATTTTCCTCAGTGAATACAGTGGAGAAAAAATACTTAGTAGCTTTGCTTTCTCCTCATCGCTCTCTGCAACTCCCCCCTCATTACTCTGTAAGGGGCCGACACCTTCAGGTTTATACTTTTTACCATTTATATAATTGAAGATAATTGAAGTTTTACTCTCTTTGGCGATTAATCTCTCGGTCTCCAGTTTGGCTGCTTTTCTTTGTCTTTTACATATTCTTTTTTTTTTCCTTATAGTTTTTCAATGCTTCCTCGCTACCCTCCTCTTTTAGTGATTTAAATGCTTTCTTTTTGTCATTTATTGCTTTCTTTACAGTTCTATTTATCCACATTGTTTTTTTTCTTGTTTCTTAACCTTTTATTCCCATAAGGAAGTTACCTCTCACAATTAGATATTAGGATGCTTTTAGAAATATACCATTTTGTGGCTGTGATTTTATTTTTGAGGATTTTGTCCCAGTTAGTTAGGCCTATGGCCTCTCTTAGTTGGCTAAATTTTTCTAAAATTTTTGAAGAAACTCTTTTGAATGACAATTGGAATGTTATTATTTTATGGTCAATATTTCCCAGGTGTCCCCCAACCTGCACATTGGTTGTTCTGTCAGGTCTGTTGGTTAATACTAAGTCCAGTATGGCTGTCCCTCTAGTCGGGTCCTGAACAAGTTGAGAAAGGTAATTGTATTTGGTTATTGCCAAGAACCTGTTTCCTTTATTAGATATACAGGTTTCAGTTTCCCAGTCTATATCTGGGTAGTTGAAGTCCCCCATAATAACGACCTCATTATGATTTGCCGCCTCGTCCATTTCGTTTAGAAGTAGATTTTCTGTGGACTCTATTATATTAGGTGGTTTATAATAATCTCCTATTAGTATTTTATTATTGTTTTTGGCTCCATGTATTTCTACCCACAGTGACTCCACATCTTCATGTCCCTCACTTATATCTTCCCGAAGTATGGGCTTTATACAGGACTTTACATAAAGGCAGACCCCTCCCCCTCTCCGGTTTTGGCGATCCTTTCTAAACAGACTATAACCCTGTACGTTAACCGCCCAGTCATAGCTATAATCCAGCCATGTCTCAGTTATTCCCACTATGTCATAGTCCTCCTCACACATCACTAATTCCAGTTCACCAGTTTTATTAGTTAGGCTTCTGGCATTAGTGTACATACAATTAAGAGGTTGATGTATATTTTTTACCCTACACCTTTCCTTCTGAACTGTTCTAGTTCCTCCTTCCATTCCTACCACATTTCCATTACCTTGCCCCAGGTCTCTATCTGCACTATCTTCTCCTCCAATAATGTAGTTACCCTCCCCCCCAGTCCCTAGTTTAAACACTCCTCCAGCCTTCTAGCCATCTTCTCCCCCAAAACAACTGCCCCTTCCCCATTGAGGTGCAGCCCATCCCTACGATAGAGCCTGTAGCCGACAGAGAAGTCGGCCCAGTTCTCCAGGAACCCAAACCCCTCCTTCCTACACCAGTTCTCGAGCCACTTGTTTACCTCTCTAATCTCCCGCTTCCTTTCTTGTGTGGCTCGTAGTACAGGCAGTATTTCGGAAAACACTACGGTGAGGTCCTTGCCCTAAGCTTATGACCTAAATCCCTAAAATAGTTTTTAAGGACGCTCCACCTACCTCTTACTTTTTTATTGGTTCCGATATGGACCATCACTGCTGGATCTTCTCCAGCCCCCCCCCCCAGTAATCTGTCAACCCAATCCACAATGTGTCAAGCTCAAGCACCTGGAAGACAACACACCGTTCGACGATCCCAGTCTTTGTGACAGATTGCCCTCTCTGTACCCCGAATAATTGAATAATTCTCCCACTACCAGCACCTGTCTGGCCTGCCCTACTCTCCTGGTCCCCTGCTTACTAAAGCTAACATTCCCCTGACTGGCGGAGGAAGTGTCCGGCTGCAGCAGTGCTCTCCCTGAAGTGGCATCCCCCTCATCTGCCAAACTTGCAAACTTGTTGGGGTGTGTCAGATCAGGCCTAGCCTTCCTGGCACTTTTCCCTCGACCCCGCTTTCTAACTGTTACCCAGCTAGCTACCTCACTTTCCTGAGCCTCCTCACTACCACCCTCCCCCACATCTACGCCATAGAGTGCTTGCTCAGTGAGCAGCAAACTCTTTTCCAAATTGTCAGCGCTTCTCAGTGTTGAGATTCGCCTGGTTAGATACACGATGTGCGATTCCAAACGGGCAATTTTCTCACATTTTGAACAAAGATATGCACCCTTAAACGGCTGTTCCAGGACTGCATACATTAGACAAGATGTGCACTGGACTGCGCTGTCAATAATGGAACACATACTAATGGGGATTACGCAAAAAAAAGAGAAAAAAATACAAAACAGTAATATGAAACTGACTTACTGTAGTCCCCTCTTAAAGTCCCTGAATCTGAAGTCACGTAATCTAGTCACACACTTAATTCAAACACGCACTTAAAAATCAAACACGCGAACGCTCACAAACTCGCGTTGTTTCTCTGCTTGTAAAGTGCAACTCTCAAACCAGTCTTCTTTTTTCCCTCTAGATTCAAAGGTGACGGTGACACATACAGGGGGAAAGACACACACGGACAGACACATAGGAGGACAGACACACAGGGACAGACACACACAGGGACAGAAACACACAGGGACAGACACACACACAGGGACACATAGCGACAGACACACACAGGGGCAAGGAGACACAAGGGGACAGCGACACACACAGGGACAGGGACACATACACTGTGATCAGCGACACACAAGGACAGACACACACACAGGGACACACAGGGGAAGGGACACACAGGAACAGCAATACAGGGACAGGGACACACACACAGGAACACACCGGGGCAGCGACACAGGGACAGATACACAGGCACAGACACACACAGAGGGGCAGGGACACACAGGGACAGTGACACACTCACAGGGACAGATAACACTAGTGCTGATAATGTGATAGTGTACCTGTAGTCCTATCTAAAACCACAGAGAACACAAGTGCTGATAATTATTTGGTAGTGTTACCTGCAGTCCTATGTAAAACCACAGATAACACTAGTGTTGATAATGCGGTAGTGTTACTTGCAGTCCTATGTACAACCTCAGATAACACTAGTGCTCATAATGTGGTAGTGTTACCTGCAGTCCAATGTAAAACCACATATAACACTAGTGTAGATCATGTGGTAGTGTTACCTACAGTCCTATGTAAAACCAGACAGACACACACACGGGGACAGATACACACAGGGGCAGACACACACAGAAGCAGGGACACACAGGGACAGCGACACACTCACAGGGACAGATAACACTAGTGCTGGTAATGTGATAGTGTTACCTGTAGTCCTATCTAAAACCACCGAGAACACAAGTGCTGATAATTATTTGGTAGTGTTACCTGCAGTCCTATGTAAAACCACAGATAACACTAGTGTTGATAATGTGGTAGTGTTACTTGCAGTCCTATGTACAACCTCAGATAACACTAGTGCTCATAATGTGGTAGTGTTACCTGCAGTCCAATGTAAAACCACATATAACACTAGTGTAGATCATGTGGTAGTGTTACCTACAGTCCTATGTAAAACCACAGATAACACTAGTGTAGATCATGTGGTAGTGTTACCTACATCCTTAATGTGCCTCCCTGTGCCTCTCCCATGGGACTCCATGCTGGCAGAGTTGTCTCCTCTTCCATTTTCTTCTTCTTGCCTCCACAGAACATCCAGAGGAAGCTGCGTCAAAACATAGGAAAACTGTGGGCATGGTGACAGTGACACACACAGGAGGACAGACACACCCAGGGACAGAAACACACACCCAGGGACAGACACACACACAGGGACACATAACGACAGGGACAGGGACACACAGAGACATCGACACACACACAGGGACAGCGACACATACACAGGGACAGACACACACACACAGGGACAGATACACACACACAGGGACACACAGGGGAAGGGACACACAGGGACAGCGACGGACAGGGACGGGACACACAAAGGACAGACACACACATGGGGACAGACACACACAGGGGCAGGGACACACAGTGACACACACAGGGACAGCGACACACACAGGGACAGACACACACACACAGTGACAGGGACACACAGGGACAGCAACACACTCACAGGGACAGATACACACACAGAGACAGGGACACAGATACAGGGGGTCAGGGACAGGCACACACAGGGACAGGAACACAGACACACAGGGATAGGGACACACACAGGGACAGGAACACAGACACACAGGGATAGAGATACACACAGGGACAGACACATAGGGAGAGGGACACATAGGGATAGGGACACATAGGGACAGACACACACACACACACACACACACGGACACACACAGGGAAAGACACACAGCTAGGCCTCACCAAACTTCAGCATGGCTCCTCTCTGTGCAGCAACACAGTTCTCTGCTTCTCTAGCTCTTCCCCCTCTGGTCACATGGGCGGATGACGTCAGGAAGGTCCTGTGCTTGATAAGGAGCAAAGAGGCTGCCGTGCTCACTGAAACATTGCGGCCTCCTACAAACAGTTGATTGGTGGGGGTGCCTGGAGTCGGACCCCCACCAGTTCAGAACTCTCTGAGTACAGATGTCATAGATGTTACAGTGAATTATTGTGTTATGTGGGGTGTTACATAGGACTGCAGGGAATATCTACTACATTATGTGCATAGGAAAAAAGGCAGCACTCACCAAACAATGTAAAAAACAAACAAACTCTTTTATTCACCCCAGTGGGCTAAACATGAGCCTTTCTCAAGCAAATGTGAATGGTTGGTACAAAGTATTTAAGCAAAAAGTGCACATGTGTACAATCAATCAACAATACATAAATAAGTATATAGCAAAAGTGAAACATAATTCAGGTATAAAGGAAATGTGAACATGATCCCATGAAAAACAAAAATGGTAAGGTGTAATATGCATGATTAAATATAATGGCATAATTCATATAGAAGTGCATAATGCATAATTGTTCAACTATAAGAATATATAAGTGACAGGTGTTAATCATCAGTGATTAAACATAAACCAGCCTAGTAAATTGGGAAAATCCCCGTTAGGGATTATACCACTTGGGAGATTGTTAATCGGATGTTGGACTTTATTGAAAAAGTTAATTGGTCATAAGGGTTGTTTTCACTTCACACCACTATGGGGTAATCCCAATTTACCTGAGTTTTCTGACAATTTACCTGAGTTTTCTGACAATCTAGATAGGGCATTTTGGGTTTCAAAGGGGATTACCACGATAGGTCACTTGTTTGAGAACGGGAATATAGTACCATTTGAGGTATTACAGGAGAGATATAATATTTAAGATAACGCATGGTTGAAATATTATCGTGTTGTTAGTGCTTATAATAGTATGGAAGATAAAGGGATGGTTCGGGCGGACTTGCATTTTTTTATTAAGATAATATTAGAGAACAATATAAGAAGAAATGTTATAGCAAAGTTGTATAAAAGCTTTATTAGGGCCTACACAGAAAGGTTGGTATTTAAGGTAAAAAGAAAATGGGAAGAGGTATCACAGTTAGGACTAGATAACAAATGGGAGGAAATATTTAGTAATATTCAACACGTCTATAAATGAAAATCACAGAATGGTACAGTTTAATTATATACATAGGTTATATTACACTCCTTTGGGTTTATTTAAAATGGGTAAAAAGGAAAATGCACAATGTCCGAAGTGTAATGGTGAAAGGGCAGATTTTTGGCATTTATGCTGGGTTTGTCCCAGGATCAGAGAATTTTGGATTAAAGTGTTTGATTATCTCCAGGAGATGGTATTGTTAAGGCTACAGTTCAATTTGGAATGTATGATATTGGGATACTTAGGGAAGGATTATCGCGCAAGGGGAAGGAGGTTTTTGGTGTTAAGAGTTCTCTTCCTGGCCCAACTGGTATTTTCTAGGAAATGGATGAGTGAGAGCAACCCGGAATTTACTACCTGGAAAAATCTTGTAAATCAGGTTAAACAATATGAACTTACTTGGTATAAGAGGAAAGATAAGGAGAGACTCTGGCATAGTATATGGGATAGCTGGAAGTAATTTTTGAGTTTTTTTTTTTCCCATCGTCCAGGGGGTGGGGTGGGAGGCAGGGTATTGATATGGTATAATTGTCTTATAATATGGTGTGATGATGATTTATTATGTATTTTGGAATAAAGAGAATAATAGAAGGAAAAAAAAAAAACCATAAACCAGCCTGGTCCATGTGGAGCATAAGAGAAGTCCATAGCAGGGCAATACGAGGTGCCGGTGTTAGCATCTCTAAATCATCACTGCGCATGTCCAAGAGCACATAGAGACACTTAGGTATTCAGGAGGAGATGACTTGTGAACTGCGCATGTCATACATGCGCCCCGGCTCAAACCTGAGCGGAGGCGTCATGAGGAAAGCTGGCAAAGCGCCCTCAATTAGGGCGCATGCGCAGATAAAGAACTAGTACAGCGATGGCCGTCTTGGATATGGTAATGCACTTAATGGTGACAGATTCTTGTCACTTAATCAAACAGGGTTCTCCTGTATAGCCCGTACTACCACTACTCCAGCTATTAGGCAAAGTGGGGGCAATGAACAGTAAGGGCACAAAGTGCTCCACTATTTCAAGCTCCATATCGCTGTTAATATGCTAATCCACTAAAAAGCAGAAAAGCACATCCGCAGCAGATATAACCACATAGTCCCGTTGCCAGAATGGTAGTTAGCATATAAGTGTGTATTTGAAACCAAGACTTATGCTAGCTTAATGTAAAGACATACAAGGCATATACCTCCTGTGTATATATTGTGAAAAGGGAAAATGAAAATAAAAAATATGATGAAAATAATAATATAATATAGTAATATAGTTTGTAAGGCCGAAAAAAGACATCTGTCCATCCAGTTCAGCCTGTTTTCCTACAAGTTGATCCAGAGGAAGGCAAAAAAACCCCTGTGAGGTAGAAGCCAATTTTCCTCACTTTAGGGGAAAAATTCCTTCCCGACTCCAATCAGGCAATCAGAATAACTCCCTGGATCAACAACCCCTCTCTAGTAACTATAAACTGTAATACCCTCCAGAAATACATCCAGGCCCTTCTTGAACTCTTTTAGTGAACTTACCATCACCACCTCCTCAGGCAGAGAGTTCCATAGTCTAACTGCTCTTATCGTAAAGAATCCTCTTCTATGTTTATGTACAAACCTTCTTTCCTCCAGACGCAGAGGATGTCCCCTCGTCACAGTCACAGTCCTCGGGATAAATAGATGATGGGAGAGATCTCTGTACTGACCCCTGATATATTTATACATAGTTATTAGATCTCCCCTCAGTCGTCTTTTTTCTAAAGTGAATAACCCTAATTTTGATAATCTTTCTGGGTACTGTAGTCCACCCATTCCAGTTATTACTTTAGTTGCCCTCCTCTGAACCCTCTCCAGCTCTGCTATGTCTGCCTTGTTCACAGGAGCCCAGAACTGTACACAGTACTCCATGTGTGGTCTGACTAGTGATTTGTAAAGTGGCAGGACTATGTTCTCATCACGGGCATCTATGCCCCTTTTGATGCAACCCATTATCTTATTGGCCTTGGCAGCAGCTGTCAAGCACTGGCTTCTACAGCTTAGTTTGCTGTTCACTAAAATTCCTAGGTCCTTTTCCATGTCAGAGTTACCCAGTGCTTTACCATTTAGTATGTACTGGTGACTTGCATTATGCCTTTCCATATGCATAACCTTACATTTGTCATAATAAAACATAGAAATGCGCAGTGGAGAGACAGTTGGTCCCCGTATTGTTCTGCTGAACACTCTCTGTCCACAGGACCCTACAAGAAAAATTACAGAAAGAAAAATTAGTGATAATATCATAACAAAATATTGCATGATAATGAAAAAATAACATATACATGAGGGGAATGTAAACCAGGATAAATTACTACAGGACAGTCGGGCAAGACTCCTAGGGCGGTATTCCTATCTATGGTTAGAACATGTTCTTGTTGAGAACGTACTAGTGTCCTAGGATAGCCCCTATCACAAAATTTCTGAGCCATAGTATTCAAAGTGGAAGGTATCATCAGACACAATGCGTTTAACGCGTAGCATCTGGCTATATGGTAAGTATTTTTATCATGTTACGTGGATGTCTACTACTGTAGTGTAGGAGAGAATTTCTATCAGTAGGTTTCACAAACAGGTCAGTTTTAAGAGTGTGATTCACCAGGGAGACCATGGTGTCAAGAAACTGCACACTCGTATCACACTCGAGTGTCTGACTGGTTCAAAAAAGTATGAAAAGACAACAATTCATCAAGTGACCATGCCACAGGAGGAAGATGTCATCAATGTATCTCCACCACCTCACCACATGGGTGAAGTGGTGGGAGACAGAGACGACATCCTCCTCCAAATGACGCATATACATGTTTTCGTAAGTAGGGGCTGCATGAGACCCCATAGCCATGCCCTTTTTCTGCACATAAAATTGATCCTGAAATAAAAAATAATTCTGGCGGAGAATAATATTCAAAAGATCTATGATGAAAGACTGGCACTCATTAGTATATGCAGAATCACGTAGGAAGTGAGAGACAACCGAGATACCCATGTCATGGTCAATGGATGTGTATAAGGACACCACATCAAATGATGCTAAAATAATGTGGTCATAGGAAGGTTTTTTTTCTTTACTACATTATCTGCACACAGAAAGTTATCTGGGCTGTTACATAGGACTGCAGGTGACATCTACAAATTTTAGTTGCTAAATTTAAAATACATGATTATGGGAAAAAAGACTTGGAGGAGAAGATATGACACAGGTCACAGTAGTGAGCCCTCTCTACATATGGGAGAATACATACTTCTTACTTCCAGGGACATCTCCTGCCATGTAGACCTTCTCTTTCCTCCGTCTGACCCAGACCGCCATGACAAATTCTTTCAGCTGCATCTCGTCTCTACAGAGTTTGTTACACAGACACGTTAGATTTCTCATAATTGGGGTCATTTATCAAACTGGTGTAAAATAGAACTGGCTTAGTTGCCCATAACAACCAATGAGATTCCACCTTTCACTTTCCAAAGAAGCTGTCAAAATTGAAAGGTGGAATCTATTGCTATGGGCTACTAAGCCAGTTCTACTTTACACCCTATATTGTGCTTCTGGTAGTAATGCCTGTATAGTGTCCCCAAAAATAATGCCCCCATATAGTAATTTCCCCCACACTGACCCATATAGTAATTTCCCCCACACTGCCCCATATAGTAATTTCCCCCACACTGTCCCATATAGTAATATCCCACACACTGCCCCATATAGTAATTTCCCCCACACTGCGCCCATGAAATAATTTGCCCCCACACTGCGCCGATGAAGTAATTCACCCCCACACTGCCCCATATAGTCATTTCCCGCACACTGCCCCCACATAGTCATTTCCCCCACACTTCCCCCATACAGTAATTTCCCCCACACTGTCCCATATAGTAATATTTCACACACTTCCCCATATAGTAAATTCCCCCACACTGCTCTATGATTAATTTGCCCCCACACTGCGCCCATGAAATAATTTTCCCCCACACTGCGTTCATGAAATAATTTGCCCCCACACTGCTCCCATGAAGTAATTCGCCCCCACACTGCCCCATGAAGTGATTTGCCCCCACACTGCCCCATGAAGTGATTTGCCCCCACACTGCCCCCATGAAGTGATTTGCCCACACACTGCCCCCATGAAGTGATTTGCCCCCACACTGCCCCCTCTGAAGTGATTTGCCCCCAAGTCCTCCTCTGCTCCCCTAAGTTTTCACATACAGAAAAAAAATAAAAAATAAGTTGAGGCGGGCCACAGGCGTGCAATCTTCACTGTCCTGTGTCCCAGCACAGGGCCGCAATGATGTCATCATGCCTGCCTGCATCGGGATTATACTACCACATAGGCTTCAGACCTACTAGGCCTGAAGCCTATGGCAGTGATCGTTGGCAGGGCAGGGAACTATGCGCTCCCGTGCCCTGCTGCAGTATGTGGGCATTTGTTGGGCCCCCCAGCGATGTCGGGCCCGGGGCTGCCGAAGCAAACACCCTTATGTTAATCTGCCATTGATCATGGGGTCCTGGCAGCAACAATTTTTTTAATACTTTATTAGCTTAATATCATAATATATCACAACCTATCTAAATATAATCTGCCTATAGCTCCTTCCGTTTTCTCCTAGCATTCCTTTGTTTATATAGAATGTTTTCACATCTTTTAACTTTCCTCACCAAATTCAACCACTCATTAAAGTTTGGAGAATTTTGTGAAAACCACACTCTTCTAATCGTTAATCTGGCTAAAAACATTATTCTAATGTTCTTTGGGCCAATTCACCTTGAAAATATCACTTAATAACCAGCATTGTTGAGTAAATGGGATCACTACCCTCAATTTATAAGCTACAAATTCTGCAACTGAACTCCAATAATTACTTAGCTCTGTACAAGTCTGATAAACCCATCTTCTTCGTAAGCCTTGAGTGTCTTTCAGCGGTCAGGGGCTTTGTAAGGATATCTGCTGTCATATCCTCAGTCGGGCAATAGTGTATCAAGAAGTCCCTGTTCTTGAAGATCCCTAAGAAAGTGGAACTTCACATCAATGTGCTTGGTTCTCGAGTTAACTTTTTCCATCTGCACAAGTGCAAGGCATCCTTGATTGCCCTCAAAGATTTTTGTTGGCCTCAACTGTGGTTGACCCCAGTCTGTTAACAGTTGTCACAGCCATATAACTTCTTGGCTTGCCTGCGCTGCTGCAACGTACTCTGCTTCAGTAGAAGATAGTGTAACAAAGAGCTGCTAGTCCAACCGATAGCACCTCCTGAAAAGAAATAAGTAGCCACTGGTAGATCTTCTGTCACTTGTGTCTCCGGCCCAGTCAGCATCCACATATCCTGTTAGGATGCTTTCATCACTCGCTGGTAACTTTAGCTTGTAGTGCAAAGTCCCTTTAATATAGCGAAGGATTCGCTTTACAGCATTCCAGTCCATCTGACTTGGCATTGAAACCTTTCTGCATAGGATTCCGACAGTTGCTGCAATGTCAAGCCTTGTAGCAGTGGTATAGCAATTTCCTTATTGCTTTCCTGTACTGAGTATTAGTTGGTAATGGGTTATCTTGGCTGTTCATTTCCTTCAGGTAGTTGGTTTTCATGGGAGACTTTACTAGTTTGGTGTCTTCCATTCCAAATGTTTAAATTATTTCTTGTATTTTATGCTTTTGGTTCAGAAGAAAGCTGCCATCTTCCTCTCCTTCAATCTGGATGCCAAGGTAATTCTTTATGTTGCCAAGATCTTTGGTCTCAAAGTGCTGATTTAGGGTTTGCAGTATTTTTGCCTCATCCCCTTCTTGCTCAAAACCAATAAGGATATCGTCCATGTAAATAAGTAGATAGATCCATCTGTTTGCCAATTTCTTTGTGTATAAGCAGAGGTCTGCTTTACTCCGTTGAAAGTTGTTATCATGTGTAAGCACTTCATTTATTTTTATATTCCAAGCTCTGGCTGCTTGCTTTAGACCATATATACTCCTGTGAAGTTTGCATACTAGGTCTGGCCTTTGATCATTTTTGAACCCTGGTGGTTGTTCCATGTAGATTTCTTCTGCTAACTTGCCATGTAGAAATGTAGTTTTCACATCAAAATGTTTCACTTGCATTTTCCTTGTGACGGCTACTGTCAGCAAAGTCCTTATTTGTAGCATGTTTGACTACTGGTGCAAATGTCTCATCATAGTCCTTTCCATATCCCTTGGCTACGAGTCTTGCTTTGTATCGTTCAACTGTGCCATCTGCATTGTACTTCACTTTAAAAGTCCATTTACAGCGTATGGCTTTCCTTCCAGGTGGTAGTTCTGTAAGTGTCCATTTTTTAGTGTCATGCATGGATTTTATCTCTTCCTTAGCAGCTTCTATCCATTTATTGGATTCCCATTCTGAAAGCTGAGATATATCTCGCCAGGTTGTAGGTTCATTGGCATTGGCAGTGTTTGTCTTGTATGAGAGACATACAGGTGGTTTACCTTTGTTTTGTCTCGTTGAGCACCTCGGTTCTGTGTCTGAGCTTGCTTGTGTCTGCTCTTCCGTACTGGTAGAGTCTGCACTCACTTCAACTCTTTGGTCAGAAGTTACAGAGGTGGGATGATCAGTGTCAGTTTTCTCTTCTGTTCTTGCTTCTTCTGTTGTCATTACATTGTCTCTCAGATCTTTCCTTTTGAATCCAGAGGAAAAAAAAGCAGACTGGTTTAAAAGCTGCACTTATACAAGCAGAGAAACAACGCGAGTTTGGTGTTGCACAGGTGAGTAATTAGGGTGTGACTATCTAATTAGGAGAAGTTAAATAGCCAGTCTTGAGGGCAGTTCAGTCCTTTGAATCCAGAGGAAAAAAAAGCAGACTGGTTTGAAAGTTGCACTTATACAAGCAGAGAAACAACGTCAGTTTGTCAGCGTTCGCGTGTTTGATTTTAAGTGCATGTTTGAATTAAGTGTGTGACTTTAGATTACGTGACTTCAGATTCAGGGACTTTAAGAGTAAGTCGGTTTCATATCACTGTATTGTATTTTTTTCTCTTTTTTTGCGTAATCTCCATTAGTATGTGTTCCATTATTGACAGCGCAGTCAGTGCACATCTTGTCTAATGTATGCAGTCCTGGAACAGCCGTTTAAGGGTGCATATCTTTGTTCAAAATGTGAGAAAATTGCCCGTTTGGAATCGCACATCGTGTATCTAACCGGGCGAATTTCAACACTGAGAAGCGCTGACAATTTGGAAAAGAGTTTGCTGCTCACTGAGCAAGCACTCTATGGCGTAGATGTGGGGGGGGGGTGTGGGTGGTAGTGAGGAGGCTCAGGAAAGTGAAGTAGCTAGCTGGGTAACAGTTAGAAAGTGGTGTAGAGGGAAAAGTGCCAGGGAGGCTAGGCCTGATCTGACACACCCCAACAAGTTTGTAAGTTTGGCAGATGCGGGGGATGGGATGCCACTTCAGGGAGAGCACTGCTGCAGCCAGACACTTCCTCTGCCAGTCAGGGGAAAGTCAGCTCTAGTAAGCAGGGGACCAGGAGAGTAGGGCAGGCCAGACAGGTGCTGGTAGTGGGAGACTCAATTATTAGGGGTACAGAGAGGGCAATCTGTCACAAAGACCAGGATAGTCGAAAGGTGTGTTGCCTTCCTGGTGCTCGAGTTCGACACATTGCGGATCGGGTTGACAGATTACTGGGAGGGGCTGGAGATGATCCAGCAGTTATGGTCCATATCGGAACCCATGACAAAGTTAGAGGTAGGTGAAGCGTCCTTAAAAATGATTTTAGGGATTTAGGTCATAAGCTTAGGGCAAGGACCTCAAAGGTAGTGTTTTCCGAAATACTGCCTATACCACGAGCCACACAAGAAAGGCAGCAGGAGATTAGGGAGGTAAACAAGTGGCTCAAGAACTGGTGTAGGAAGGAGGAGTTTGGGTTCCTGGAGAACTGGGCCGACTTCTCTGTCGGCTACAGGCTCTATCATAGGGATGGGCTGCACCTCAATGGAGAAGGGGCAGCTGTTTTGGGGGAGAAGATGGCTAGAAGGCTGGAAGAGTGTTTAAACTAGGGACTGGGGGGGAGAGTAACTGAATTATTGGAGGGGAAGATAGTGC
Source organism: Rhinella marina (assembly GCA_900303285.1). Classification (NCBI taxonomy): domain Eukaryota; kingdom Metazoa; phylum Chordata; class Amphibia; order Anura; family Bufonidae; genus Rhinella; species Rhinella marina. The sequence continues at coordinate 26,248 of ONZH01012641.1, forward strand.
AGATAGAGACCTGGGGCAAGGTAATGGAACTGTGGGAGGAATGGAAGGAGGAACTAGAACAGTTCAGAAGGAAAGGTATAGAGGAAAAAATATACATCATCCTGGCTGGATGATAGCTATGACTGGGCGGTTAACGTACAAGGTTACAGTCTGTTTAGAAAGGATCGCCAAAACCAGAGAGGGGGAGGGGTCTGCCTTTATGTAAAGTCCTGTCTAAAGCCCACACTCCGGAAAGATATAAGTGAGGGACATGAAGATGTGGAGTCACTGTGGGTAGAAATACATGGAGCCAAAAACAATAATAAAATACTAATAGGAGTTTATTATAAACCACTTAATATAACAGAGTCCACAGAAAATCTACTTCTAAACGAAATAGACGAGGCGGCAAATCATAATGAGGTCGTTATTATGGGGGACTTCAACTACCCAGATATAGACGGAAATAGTGGGGGACACCTGGGAAATAATGACCATAAAATAATAACCTTCAAATTCTCATTCAAAAGAGTGTTTCTTCAGGGAAGAACAAAAATACCAAACTTCAAAAAAGCAAAATTTAGCCAACTGAGAGAGGCCTTAGACCTAACTAACTGGGACAAAGTCCTCAAGAATAAAAATACAACCACAAAATGGGATATTTTTAAAAGCATCCTAATATCTAATTGTGAGAGGTACATACCTTATGGAAATAAAAGGTTAAGAAACGAAAAAAACAATGTGGATAAATAGAACTGTAAAGAAAGCAATAAATGACAAAAAGAAAACATTTAAATCACTAAAACAGGAGGGGAGCGAGGACGCAGTGAAAAACTATAAGGAAAAAAATAGAATATGTAAAAGACAAATAAAAGCAGCCAAACTAGAGACCGAGAGATTAATCGCCAAAGAGAGTAAAACTAACCCTAAAATGTTTTTCAATTATATAAATGGTAAAAAGTATAAACCTGAAGGTGTCGGCCCCTTACAGAGTAATGAGCGGGAAGTTGCAGAGAGTGATGAGGAGAAAGCTATTAAATAATTTTCTCTCCACTGTATTCACTGAGGAAAACAAACTTTCAGATGAAATGCAGAATACAAAAGTAAATTCCCCATTAAAAGTGCCCTGTCTGACCCAGGAAAAAGTACAGCGTCGTCTTAAAAAGATTAAAATAGACAAATTGCCAGGACCAGATGGCATACACCCCTGTATCCTAGGAAAATTAAGTAATGTCATAGCCAGACCCTTATTTCTGATGTTTAAGGACTCTATACTGACAGGAAGTGTTACACAGGATTGGCACATAGCAAATGTGGAGCCAATATTCAAAAAGGGTCCAAAAACAGAGCCCAGAAAGGCCGGTAAGTTTAACATCTGTTGTGGGTAAACTGTTTGAAAGTTTTCTAAGAGATCCTATCTTGGAGTACCTCAATGAATATAAGCAAATAACTCCATATCAGCATGGCTTCATTAGGGATCGGTCATGTCAAATTAATTTAATCAGTTTCTATGAGGAGGTAAGTTCTAGACTTGACCGCGGCGAATCAATGGATGTCGTATATCTGGACTTCTCCAAAGCATTTGACACTGTACCGCATAAAAGGTTAGTATATAAAATGAGAATGCTTGGCCTGGGAGAAAATGTCTGTATGTGGTTAAGTAACTGGCTCAGTGATAGAAAACAGAAGGTGGTTATTAACGGTACACACTCAGATTGGGTCACAGTCACTATTGGGGTACCATAGGGGTCAGTGTTGGGCCCTATTCTCTTCAATATATTGATTAATGATCTTGCAGTAAAATATCAATTTTTGTAGATGACACTAAACTGTGCAAAGTAATTAACACAGAAGAGGACAGTACACTGCTACAGATGGATCTGGATAGATTGGAGGCTTGAGCAGAGAAGTGGCAGATGAGGTTTAACACTGACAAATGTAAGGTTATGCATATGGGAAGGAATAATGCAAGTCACCAGTACATACTGAATGGTAAAACATTGGGTGACTGACATGGAAAAGGACCTAGGAATTTTAGTGAACAGCAAACTAAGCTGTAGAAACCAGTGTCAGACAGCTGCTGCCAAAGCTAATAAGATAATGGATTGCATCAAAAGGGGCATAGATGCCCGTGATGAGAACATAGTCCTGCCACTTTACAAATCACTAGTCAGACCACACATGGAGTACTGTGTACAGTTCTGGGCTCCTGTGAACAAGGCAGACATAGCAGAGCTGGAGAGGGTTCAGAGGAGGGCAACTATAGTAATAACTGGAATGGGTGGACTACAGTACCCAGAAAGATTATCAAAATTAGGGTTATTTACTTTAGAAAAAAGACGACTGAGGGGAGATCTAATAACTATGTATAAATACATCAGGGGTCAGTACAGAGATCTCTCCCATCATCTATTTATCCCCAGGACTGTGACGAGGGGACATCCTCTGCGTCTGGAGGAAAGAAGGTTTGTACACAAACATAGAAGAGGATTCTTTACTGTAAGAGCAGTAAGACTATAGAACTCTCTGCCTGAGGAGGTGGTGATGGTAAGTTCACTAAAAGAGTTCAAGAGGGGCCTGGATGTATATCTGGAGGGTAATAATATTACAGGTATAGTTACTAGAGATGGGTCATTGATCCAGGGAGTTATTCTGATTGCCTGATTGGAGTCGGGAAGGAATTTTTTTCCTCTAAAGTGGGGAAAATTGGCTTCTGCCTCACAGGGGTTTTTTGCCTTCCTCTGGAGCAACTTGCAGGATAACAGGCCGAACTGGACAGACAGATGTCTTTTTTCGGTCTTTATAAACTATGTTACTATGTTATGCCTTTGCTAATGGTAACCTTGTCTGTTTTAGGATTTAGGATTCTGCAACCCTTAATATTGTCACTGTATCCAACAAATACACCTTCAAATACTCTGTTTTGGAGTTTGGTGCATTTTTCTTCTGGAATGTAGATGAACGCTTTGCATCCAAAAACTGGTTTTACACTTGGCTTCTCAATGTGCCACAGTTCATATGGAGTTTTCTCCACTGTTGTAGAAAAGAGTCTGTTCTGCAAATATGTGGCTGTCATTGCCGCCTCACCCCAGTATTTTTGTGGTAGTCCAGAGTCTGTCAGCATACATCTGATCATTTCAGTCAGAGTTCTGTTCTTTCTTTCAGCTACCCCATTTTGCTCTGGTGTGTATGGGACTGTCTTCTGATGTTCTATTCAATTCTGTTTTAAATACTCTTGTATCTTATGTCCTGTGAATTCACCATTATCACTCCGAAGTATGAGAGGCTTCCTCTGAAACTTGTTACTGGTCTTTACTACATAATCTTGGAATTTGTCAAGAACTTCACTCTTGTGTTGCATTAGGTAGGCAACTGTGTATCTTAAATAGTCGTCTATGAAAGTCACAATGTACCTATTGCCTCCAGGTGTAGGTGGGTTTAGGGGACCACATACATCACTGTGAATTAGGTCAAGTGGTCTTGAAGCTCTCTTCTGACTGACTTTGGGAAGTGTTGCTCTTGTAGCTTTGGATTTGATGCAACATTCACACTTAACAGTAACTGGACAGGGGGTACTGTTAGATCCTTTGTCAAATTCCTCTTTTGTAGTTCCTGTATGCATTCTGGGTGTCTGTGACCTAAGCGCCTGTGCCAGATGTGTATACAGTCATTGTGCTTATGTGCGCATAGTCTCACCTTTTCCTTCACCGTGTTGAGGTGATACAGATGATCATCCAGCTTGGCACTTGCTATTGTCTGCTTGCCGTCCAGGATAGAACACTTGTCACCTTGGAATTTTACAGTGAGTCCTTTGGCCATTAGACGCTTCACAGATAAGAGTCCTCCTTCTAGATAAGGAACATAAAGCACATCTTTCACTGGTATAGCTAAATTGTGTCCCGCATCATCAGGGCATACAAGGGTTCCATGCCCATATCCTTCTTCATATATTTTATTTCCGTCTGCAAGGTAAATAGTTTTTTTGTTATTCAGATCAAGTTCTGTGAAAAAACTTCTATCACTCATCATGTGACTGGTTGCCCCCGAATCGATGCACCAGCCTTGACATTTATGGTTGCCTGTCACTATAAATGTGGCATTTAGGTTTTCTTCCCATTGATCAGAGATTGTGGCTTTGACCTTTTCTTTGGTATATTTGCTCTGCTTTCCATATAGTACAGTCTTTATGTGTCCCTGTTTGTGGCATCTAAAACACACCCTGGTCCTGGTGTCAGTTTCTGTGGAGTCATGCACTAATTCCTTTCTTCTCTGATACTCATCTATGAGCCTGGTTTTTACAAATGCTAGTGTCAGATCTGTCTCAGGTCATGTCTCCAGCGCATTGATCAGTGCAGTATATGTGTCAGGTAAACGGCGCAACAACATAGCTGCGGCATGACTGTCTGTTATAATCTCCCTGATCGATCTGAGTTGTGCAATCACTTCCAGCATGGCGTTTATATGTTCCTGCATGTCTTGTTCTCTGCTAAGCCTCATTTTGCAAAGTTTCCACAGAAGAAACAATTTGCTGTTTAAACTAGATTTTTCATGCAGTCTTTTCAGAACATCCCACATGCCTTTCGCTGTGCCCCTGGTGACTGTGGCCCATGCCTATCTGTTTTTCTTGTCCCAGTCCTAATCATTCTCCTGTGGCCTCTCTGTAGTGGTAACCTCCTACAAGTCATTTCTGGATAATAGCATTTCCACTTTAAACTTTCATAGATCATAATTGTCATTGTTCAGCTTGGCCACTGAGAGTTTAACCTCTGAGTTTCCGGCCATTCTCCCTCCTTTATATATGAACAGTCTTACTTGTCTACAGGAGATGTCTCTGGAAAGCTTCCTTATGTCGATCTCCACATCGGCCACACTGTCTCCCGTTCAGGGCTTTGTTCTGTCTGGGCCACGCCTGGTCACTGGGCTTTATCCGGTCACTGGGCCCATAACCTGTTGCAGAGTATGGTTGCTGGGTGCAGCAGAGTCAGTTGAGATCAGACATTGTGGAGTAACAGGAACTGGGTTTATTGGAACATGCATGCAATAACTGAAAGTCACCTTACATGGTGAATGGCACAGACAGGAAAAAGAAATCAGTGAGTTCACCTCGATGTACAGGAAATAAAACACATCATAGAAATGCATATAGAGAGACTACAAGTGAGCATGAGTAACAGCGATATCTAGTGTCATAACAATAAACTACAGTCAATCCAGCAGAAGTCACTCCAGCAATAGACTAAGCTGTAAGTTGTTTTATCTCCAACATTTTTCACCACCTATGCTACATATAAAATATTATTCTTTTTCTAAAAGTGATCACCCGATATTTTAAAAAGATCCTTTAAATAATAATTATATCAAAGAGGGGTATAAATTAGAGATCCCTTAATCTCCAACCAATGTCTAACAGTGATTCCAAGATTGAGTAAATAATAGTCTAGTAAACCCTATACTCTTGTTCCCCAGTAGTTAAACGTCCGGATTCTAGCAAAGTAAGTATATTATCATATGGGGAACAAATCACCAAGAGCTTACATAAAGCACTGTTTTCCCATTCACCGTCATAGATGTACCGCAATAAAGTAACCTTTAAGATAAGGAAGATTTAACCCTCCCATTTCAATAGGTTTATACATACACTCACCGGCCACTTTATTAGGTACACCATGCTAGTAACGGGTTGGACCCCCTTTTGCCTTCAGAACTGCCTCAATTCTTCGTGGCATAGATTCAACAAGGTGCTGGAAGCATTCCTCAGAGATTTTGGTCCATATTGACATGATGGCATCACACAGTTGCCGCAGATTTGTCGGCTGCACATCCATGATGCGAATCTCCCGTTCCACCACATCCCAAAGATGCTCTATTGGATTGAGATCTGGTGACTGTGGAGGCCATTTGAGTACAGTGAACTCATTGTCATGTTCAAGAAACCAGTCTGAGATGATTCCAGCTTTATGACATGGCGCATTATCCTGCTGAAAGTAGCCATCAGATGTTGGGTACATTGTGGTCATAAAGGGATGGACATGGTCAGCAACAATACTCAGGTAGGCTGTGGCATTGCAACGATGCTCAATTGGTACCAAGGGGCCCAAAGAGTGCCAAGAAAATATTCCCCACACCATGACACCACCACCACCAGCTTGAACCGTTGATACAAGGCAGGATGGATCCATGCTTTCATGTTGTTGATGCCAAATTCTGACCCTACCATCCGAATGTCGCAGCAGAAATCGAGACTCATCAGACCAGGCAACGTTTTTCCAATCTTCTACTGTCCAATTTCGATGAGCTTGTGCAAATTGTAGCCTCAGTTTCCTGTTCTTAGCTGAAAGGAGTGGCACCCGGTGTGGTGTTCTGCTGCTGTAGCCCATCTGCCTCAAAGTTCGACGTACTGTGCGTTCAGAGATGCTCTTCTGCCTACCTTGGTTGTAACAGGTGGCAATTTGAGTCACTGTTGCCTTTCTATCAGCTCGAACCAGTCTGCCCATTCTCCTCTGACCTCTGGCATCAACAAGGCATTTCCGCCCACAGAACTGCCGCTCACTGGATGTTTTTTCTTTTTCGGACCATTCTCTGTAAACCCTAGAGATGGTTGTGCGTGAAAATCCCAGTAGATCAGCAGTTTCTGAAATACTCAGACCAGCCCTTCTGGCACCAACAACCATGCCACGTTCAAAGGCACTCAAATCACCTTTCTTCCCCATACTGATGTCACGAGTGGTCTTGCGTCTGGAATCAGACGTTCTGCGTGGCTTTCTAAGTGACAGGTTTGACAGGCTATTCCCTGTGGTTTGGGTGCTGTTCTCCACACCCCTTTCCCTCAGCTGTTGCCGCTGGGCAATTAGCTGTCTCCTACTTACCTCTTCCTCTCCCAGTATCCCTTGCGGTTTATATCTGCTACATACCTGTTGAGAGTGGTGTGGAGCTCGGCTGAGATCCTGTTGCTGAGTTCTACTTAAAGTTAAGTGTTTTCCCTTCCTTTGGTTATTCCTGTTTGAGTCTCCTGTTCCTCCTTACGCTTGGAGGAACAGGTTACTCTCTTGTGTCATTAGACTGCAGGGTGTTCTAGGGTTTACTCAGATTAGGTTCCTGTGTATGAGCTTTCCTACCACCCGGGTTAGTTCATACTGGTAGCCAGCTAGGGCCTAGTCTTAGGGTCCCCTGCAGGAGGTGACCAGTTCCCTGGTTTTGTCTGTTCCCATCCCTCATACGCTCGGTGTGGCTTTTCCCCCCACACCCGAGCGTGACATTATAAACCGCCGCTAACAAAATTTATGTCATTTTTGTGCTGACATGGATGCTATTGCTACACTGGCTGAACGGCTGCAGGGACTCAGCTTGGAGGTGGCTGACATCCGCAACCAGATTCAGAGACCACAGGCTGGTGGTTCTGGGGGTGCTGAGTGTCAGGCCTGTTTGGAGCCTAAGGTCCCCCTCCCGGATAGATTTTCTGGGTTTACCGTGGTTAAGCAAACATAATCCGTCCATTGACTGGCATACTAGACAAATTGTGGATTGGGGCGATTATTGTGTTGACAATTGCCTTAATACATCTTTTTCTGCTTTAACCACTAAGACTCTTCCTTCTTTTATATTCGGATTTCTCTGATGTATTTTCTGAAGGTGGATGTCAGGATTTACCCCCTCACCGGGAATACGATTGTCCTATCAATCTTATCCCTGGAACAAGATTGCCTAAATCTAGGCTGTATAACCTTTCTGGACCTGAGAGAACGGCCATGAAGGAATATATTGCTGAGAGTTTGGCCAAAGGACATATTAGGCCTTCCAAATCTCCTGTGGCAGCAGGGTTCTTTTTTGTTATAAAAAAGGACGGATCCCTTAGGCCATGTCTGGATTTCCGTGAACTCAATAGGATTACTGTCCGTGATCCGTACCCCCTTCCTTTGATTCCTGACTTGTTTAACCAGATTGTGGATGCCAAGGTGTTCTCCAAGTTGGACTTAAGGGGGGCATATAATCTGGTCAGGATCAAGGAAGGGGATGAATGGAAGACGGCCTTTAACACTCCTGAGGGCCACTTTGAGAACCTGGTCATGCCTTTTGGGTTGACCAATGCTCCTGCTGTCTTCCAGCATTTTGTTAATGTCATTTTTCATCATCTTGTGGGGAGGTTTGTAGTCGTGTATTTGGATGACATACTAATCTATTCTCCAGATATTGTGACACATCAGGATCACGTGAGGCAGGTGTTGCAAATCTTAAGAGATAACAAGTTGTATGCAAAATTAGAGAAATGTGCTTTTGCTGTACATGAGGTGCAATTCTTAGGATACCTGCTTTCATCTTCAGGTTTTCGTATGGATCCAGAGAAGGTCTGTGCTGTTCTGAACTGGGACCGACCTGAAAATCTGAAGGCTCTTATGCGATTTTTGGGGTTCACCAACTATTACCGAAAATTTATTAAGAACTATTCGACTATGGTTAAACCCTTAACTGACATGACTAAGAAAGGGACGGATGTCTCTGTGTGGTCTGATGCAGCATTGCAAGCCTTCTCTGCTGTAAAGGAGTGCTTTTCCTCTGCCCCTATATTGGTGCAGCCAGATGTGTCACAACCTTTCATTGTGGAGGTTGACGCATCCGATGTGGGGGTAGGAGCTGTGTTATCACAGGGCCCGTCACCTGGTAAATGGCGCCCATGTGCTTTTTTTTCGAAGAAACTCTCTGTGGCGGAGAGAAATTATGATGTGGGTAACCGAGAGTTACTGGCCATTAAGTTGGCTTTTGAGGAATGGCGTCATTGGTTGGAAGGGGCGAATCATCCAATCACGGTATTCACTGATCACAAAAATCTGGCTTACCTGCAGTCGGCTAGACGACTTAATCCGAGGCAGGCCAGATGGTCTTTGTTCTTCACCAGATTCAATTTCATTGTCACATACCGTCCTGGGGTTAAGAATGTGAAGGCGGATGCCTTGTCACGTAGTTTTCCCGGGGGTGGTGATTTTGAAGATCCTAGCCCTATACTGTCTGAAGGAGTGGTGATATCTGCTCTTTACCCTGATCTTGAGGCTAACGTGCTTGAGGCCCAGGGAGATGCGCCGGAGTCTTGCCCTCCCGGGAAGTTGTTTGTTCCTTCTGATTTGCGTTATAAGGTTTTTGAGGAGCATCATTCTTCGGTGCTTGCGGGACACCCTGGGAGTAAATCCACTGTCGACCTCATCTCTCGTAGATTCTGGTGGCCAGGTCTGCGTAAGTGTGTTGAGGAATATGTGTCAGCCTGTAGTGTCTGCGCACGCTCTAAGGTGACACATACTCGTCCCTCTGGACCCCTACTTCCATTACCCATCCCGTCCAGACCATGGACTCACCTATCCATGGACTTCATCACTGATCTGCCTGAGTCGTCTGGTAAGACAGTTATTCTGGTGGTTGTAGATCGTTTTAGTAAAATGGCGCACTTTATTGCATTACCTGGACTCCCCAATGCTAAAACTCTTGCACAAGTGTTTGTTGACAATATTGTGAAACTTCATGGCATTCCCACTGACGTTGTCTCTGATCGTGGGACTCAGTTTGTGTCCAGATTCTGGAGGGCGTTCTGTACTCGGCTCGGGGTACAACTGTCTTTCTCCTCTGCCTTTCATCCCCAGACGAATGGACAGACTGAGCGTACCAATCAGAATCTGGAGACTTATTTGAGATGCTTTGTCTCTGAGAACCAGGAGGAGTGGTCCTCGTTTTTGTCTCTGGCTGAGTTTGCCATAAATAATCGCAGACAGGACTCCACTGGTAAGTCACCATTTTTTGGTGCATATGGCTTTCACCCGCAGTTTGGCACATTTTGTGGTTCTGATACTTCTGGTATTCCTGAGGAAGAACGTTTTTCGTCATCATTGTCTTCCATATGGCGAAAAAATTCAAAGTAACTTGATAAATTATGGGTAACAAGTACAAACGTGTGGCTGACAGGAGACGCATGAATGGTCCGGACCTAAATGTGGGTGATTCTGTGTGGCTGTCTACTAGGAACATTAAGTTGAAAGTTCCTTCATGGAAGTTGGGTCCAAGATTATTGGCCCATATAAAATCACGGCCATTATTAATCCTGTAGCATTTCGTCTTGAACTTCCGCAGGCCCTGAAAATCCATAATGTGTTTCACAGATGTTTGTTGAAGAGGTATGTTGAACCTCTGGAGCCATCTCCCTTGCCACCCGCGCCTGTCTTGGTGGATGGTAATTTGGAATTTCAGATTGTCAAGATCATTGATTCTCGAGTTCTTCGTGGGACCCTTCAATATCTGGTTCATTGGAAGGGTTATGGTCCTGAGGAGAGGTCATGGGTACCGTCATCTGACGTGAATGCCAGTCGTTTGGTAAAAGCCTTTCACAGATGTCACCCTGATAAAGTTGGTCCTGGGTGCCCGGAGGTCACCCGTAAAAGGGGGGGTAATGTCACGAGTGGTCTTGCGTCTGGAATCAGACGTTCTGCGCGGCTTTCTAAGTGACAGGTTTGACAGGCTATTCCCTGTGGTTTGGGTGCTGTTCTCCACACCCCTTTCCCTCAGCTGTTGCCGCTGGGCAATTAGCTGTCTCCTACTTACCTCTTCCTCTCCCAGTATCCCTTGCGGTTTGCATCTGCTACATACCTGGTTGAGAGTGGTGTGGATCTCGGCTGAGATCCTGTTGCTGAGTTCTACTTAAAGTTAAGTGTTTTCCCTTCCTTTGGTTATTCCTGTTTGAGTCTCCTGTTCCTCCTTACGCTTGGAGGAACAGGTTACTCTCTTGTGTCATTAGACTGCAGGGTGTTCTAGGGTTTACTCAGATTAGGTTCCTGTGTATGAGCTTTCCTACCACCCGGGTTAGTTCATACTGGTAGCCAGCTAGGGCCTAGTCTTAGGGTCCCCTGCAGGAGGTGACCAGTTCCCTGGTTTTGTCTGTTCCCATCCCTCATACGCTCGGTGTGGCTTTTCCCCCCACACCCGAGCGTGACAACTGATGCTCGGTTTGAACTGCAGGAGATTGTCTTGACCATGTCTACATGCCTAAATGCCCTGAGTTGCCGCCATGTGATTGGCTGATTAGAAATTAAGTGTTAACGAGCAGTTGGACAGGTGTACCTAATAAAGTGGCCGGTGAGTGTATATTCCAACTTTAACCTTATCCGTTTCCTTCCCCAAATCCCATCCTTCCCATAACCCTCCATAAAAATTCCCACTCCACCCTGTCAAAGACCTTAGATGCATCCAATGATGTCCTGCGGCAGTATGTGGGCGTTCAGGTCGGCATTGGGCCCCCCAGCGATGCCAGGCCCGGGGCTGCCGACCCGAACGACCCTATGTTAATCCACCATTGATCATGGGGTCCTTGCAGCAACTTTAAAGGGGTATTCCCATCTCACAAATGTGGTTTGTATAGTTAGATATAGCCATACCAATATTATTACTAATAGAATGTATTTATATAAGATGTACCATTTAGAAGATTTGCCTATTTGTATATTCATTGTCCCACCTATCAGTCAGGCCATTGCCCCTAGTTACGGCCACTGCAGCCATGTAGTAGTGGTGGCCGGCTTGCTCCTTTTCAATCCCGCTCTGAGATAACTGCTGTATTGTGAACGCACATTGCATGAGAATGCGGAGACACATCTTAGGGTACTTTGACATCTGCGTTTTGGACGCTACCAGTCGCAATGGTCAGGATCCGTCCAAAACACATACTTTATAAACGGATCCTGCTCAATAGAGATGAATTGATCTTGGAACAGGATCTATTTCTCTGCATTTTGGAAATTCAGACAAAAATGCTACAACCCTAAGATGTGTCTGCGCATGCTCATGCAATGTGCGTTCACAATACAGCAGTTACCTAAGAGCGGGTTTGAAAAGGAGCAAGACGGCCACCACAACTACATGGCCGCAGTGGCCGTAACTAGGGGCAACGGCCTTAATGATGTGTGTGAGACAATGCCTATACAAATAGGCAAATCTAAACGGTACATTTTAAATAAATACATTCTATTAGTAATAATATTGGTATGGCTATATCTAACTATACAAACTACATTTGTGAGATAGGAATACCCCTTTATGCCAGTGCGTTAACCCTCGCACGTGCAGTATCCTGAAGGGTTAAGTTTGCCATCGGGTCCCCGCGCTGCTGTGACGAGGACCCAATGGCAGGAAAGGCAGAACAATGCTTTCCTTAGGCATCAGGATGCCTTCTACAGAAGCCTGTGAGATCCAGCCCCCTGGATCTCACAGGCAGCAGGCTGTAAGTGTACTACACTGGTAATATACTTACAGCCAATGCATTACAATACAAAAGTATTGTAATGCATTGTGCAGGGGATCAGACCCCCAAAATTTGAAGTCCCAGACTGGGACAAAAAATTAAGTGAAAAAAGAAGTTAAAAAAATAAAGTTTTACAAAAAAATTAAAGTTTCAAGTAAAAAAAAAACGTCCTTTTTTCAAAATAAAGTAAAAAATTGTAAAAAAATAGGG
>ONZH01012642.1:0-19849 GCA_900303285.1 Rhinella marina
CCAGTTGGTTGGCACAGTGGGGTCCACATTCACTGCCTCAAATACTTTGGGAGTGGTACAAAACTTTTTGTACCCTTACTCTACAATATTACCAATTAATATAGCTAAATATACTATTTATGATAGTACAGTTACAATCATAGGTAATTTGAGTCAAAAAAACTATGAAGAGAGGCAAACTAGGAAAAGGACAATGTTACATGTAAACAAATCTGGCAAATATGGGACATATGCAGGTATTTACTTTGGCTAAAGTTGTGAGCAATGTCCTAGTTGTTTATTCATTTTTATTCAAAGTATACTCGAGCAGCGGGAGCTGCAATTACACAGCGTAAAATGGCAATGTGCGGGAAAGATAACATCTTTAAATTTTAAAGAAATAAACAGAGATCAGTGCAGGAGATGGATTAATGGCCTGAGCTGCAAGACAGGGTAGAATATTAATATTAAAGATTGTAAAGCCACATGAAAAGCAAATCACAATTAATTTTGCTGATGCAACTTAGGCCAACAAAGGGGATTTTTGATAAAGTTACATATGTGGGCATTGGTGATGTTCTTTGCTTGACTTCACTGCCTTTGAACTATCAACTGCAGCCTTGTTTTGATCAATGAATATAATAATGAAACGATAGGCAAAGCATTCAAATTAGATGTTGATTTCAAGGTAAACAGTTTGTCCATGTTGCATGTGTATATGTGATTTTCCTGTCCTTATTCACTTAGGAACACTGTGGAGCACCCGGTATCTTATAGACATCTATCACTTCACTGAAGTGCATCCTAATTTGGATTAATGAGGCTTTACTGTATGTTATGTTGTTTGCTTGTGATATGATCATATATACCTGTGAATACTCAGCACATATATTATTTTTTTGGTATTGGTTCCCATGGTATACCACTGAATTGATGAAGACTACACTTAGGTACAAAGTTTTAATAGCGTCTGGCAGGGGCATACACAGATCTTATAGGGCTCCATAGCAAATCTTAGTATGGCCTCCTTTGTACCACAAATTTCCCAGTATGTGTGCATTAAACATTCCCAGGTAAGTAGAACACAAATCTTAAAGCCCAATATTTTAGGTGAATGAATAATCTTTTTTTATTACATTTTAACATAAAAAATAGTGATTAAAAAAAGTTGCTCTTGGTTTTTCCCAGATTTATGTAGGAAAGTGTGGAACTGGTGCTTCAAAACTATGGCACTCATTCTGAACACCATACAGTATATCTCAATGTATTTACATTAGACAACTACCATAAATACACAGATAATTCTGCTGCTTCACTTCACATATTACAAAGCTGACTGCATGCAACTGCCACTAGGGGGAGCTCATTGTATTTCAGTATACATAGTTACTATTGTCTGAAATGGAAGTTAAAATCATGTCTTTGCACTGAGTTGCCATAGTGGCAACTCCATAAAATGTAATGTTTTTACATTGGACACCAAAGAAGGAGTTCAGAGTTGGGCTACTCCCCCAGGCCCCGTAGCAGTCATGTGGTCTGTCTCCATTCAAAGTACCCCATTGGCCCCTGGTTATTACTGTTAAATCATATATAGGGAAATATGGTCTTTATCTTAGAACTTCTCAGAATGTTGCAGAACTCTACAATCAGTTATGTTTCATGGTTGCATCAGGTACCATGCAAACACAATAAACAGTATATATACCTTGAATTGTATAGTAAAATGTATAACCAAATCTTAATACATAACATTAAAGCAATGCTGTACCTTAACAACTTAAGGTACAAGGAATTTTGTTTGCAAGGTTTTTATGGAATGTACTTAGAGATAGAGATTAGCAAATCGCTCAACATTCGCTTCGGGTTAGATTTGACTGAATCGGTTGACTGATTCGAATCGGGTACGAATTGTTTTTACCCAAATCAAAAGTGCCATAAAAATATAAAGTCTGTTGGAGAGAGATGCTAAAATACAAATGCTGGAGTATACGGTATTTTCTTATAATTCTTTCTTTTGTCATTCATCTATTATTCCTGAGAGAAATGTATGAATAAATTAACAACTAAATATTTCCAGAATGTTTATCAAAACACCCTGACAATGTCCAATCAGTGGTGACAGTCAGGATATGGCAATAGGACAATGTCCATTCAGTGCTCACAGTCAGGGTACTGCAGTATGACTATGTCCAATCAGTTGTGACAGTCAGGGTTTGGCAGTATGACAATGTCCAATCAGTGCTCACAGTCAGGGTATGGCAGTATGACAATGTCCAATCAGTGTTCACAGTCAGGGTATGGCAGTACGACAATGTCCAATCAGTGCTCACATTTAGGGTATGGCAGTATGACAGTGTCCAATCAGTGGTGACAGTCAGGTTATGGCAGTAGGACAATGTCCAATCAGTGCTGACAGTCAGAGTATGTCTGTAGGAAAATGTCCAATCAATGCTGACAGTCAGGGTATGGCAGTATGACTATGTCCAATCAGTGCTCACAGTCAGGGTATGGCAGTACGACAATGTCCAATCAGTGCTCACATTTAGGGTATGGCAGTATGACAGTGTCCAATCAGTGGTGACAGTCAGGTTATGGCAGTAGGACAATGTCCAATCAGTGCTGACAGTCAGAGTATGTCTGTAGGAAAATGTCCAATCAATGCTGACAGTCAGGGTATGGCAGTATGACTATGTCCAATCAGTGCTGACAATCAGGGTATGGCAGTATGACAATGTCCAATCAGTGCTCAAAGTCAGGGTATGGCAGTATCACAGTGTCCAATCAGTGGTGACAGTAAGAGTTTGGCAGTAGGATAATGTCCAATCAGTCAGGATATGGCAACATGCTGCAGCTGTTATGGGGCATGAATCACATGGCCATGCAAGCTAAGGCAGTATTCAACTTCACAATGAGCAGTGAGAAAACAATTTATAATGAGCCAGTTGAATGCTGCCGCAGCTTGCGTGGCCAGGCAGTTCAGGTCGCACCACAGCTGTGTTTTAGCTGCTGTAGAGTTGCGTAGCATGGCCATGCTTTCACAAACTATGCAGGGACATATCCTTTTGACCAGGGGACCGGTAACCACCAGTTGGAAATTGAGTGATAAATATTCAGAAGAATAATAAGTGAATTGGTTTAACTCAGAATTATGAACAAAGATGCTCCTGAATTACTGTATGTCATGGGTAAAGGAGGCATTCACTAAAAAGAGGCAGGAAAAGGGAATATGTACAATGTACAATCACCGTAAAGGGAGTCTTTCACCTCATTTTCACCTATATAACTAGAAGCAGTGTCCCACAGAAGATTGCACACACATCCCAGACATACCTGTTTGCACTTTGTGACTTTATTCCATATCCAGGAAAAGCACCTTTATTCTGCAGGAAAACAGCTCCCATGTACCCAGCTGAAAGTGAAACTAAAAACAGCTTTCTCTCCTTACTCGATTTTTAACAGCTATATCTTCTGATATACTGGATATAATGCTTTTGGTATCATTTGAAAGCTTGGGGTGCCAGCTTTCAAAGAAGGTCAGAACCATTTTTCTATCTTCTACCAATCCCAAGATATGAGCAGCTAAAGCAGCCCTCCCCTTTTCAGTCTGGTTTGCTTTGAGCACTTGGGAGCTGTTTTCCTGCAGAATAAAAGTGCTTTTCCTGGACATGGAATACAGACAAACAGTGCACACAGGTATGTCTGGGATGTGTATGAAATCTTCTGTGGGTCACTGCTGTTAGTTATATAGGTGAAAAACAGATGAAAGACTCCCTTTAAACTATAGTAAATAATAATATAAATAGAGATGAGTGAACATGCTCGTCCAAGCTTGATGCTCGTTCGAGCATTAGGGTATTCGCATATGCTCGCTACTCGGACGAGCATATCGCGATCCTCGAGGAAATGACAACTTCCTCTTCCTGCATGTTAGCCGCCTTTTTTCAGCCAATCAACATGCAGGAGAGTCTTTGGTACCTCCTAGCATCACGTGGGGCCCCTACAAGTCGATAGCAGGGATTGGCTGGCCAGATCAGATGACCTGGGAATATAAGAATCTGGTCCCGCGCTGCTTGCGTCATACGCCGTCTGCATGAGATTAGGGATAGAGCTGCTGTCTGTCAGGGAGAGTGTTAGGGCCTGAATTTAGTTGTTGGTTAGGCAGGAATCACCCACAAAGAACCCAACAGCCCTTCTAAGGGCTACAAGCACCTTTTTTTTTGGTCTCCTCCAGGCTGCTGGCTGGGACTGGTAGTGCAGCTACCGCCATCTTGGCTGCACACTGTACACAGTGACTGGTGGCAAAAGGGACAGCACGTGGTCCACACAGACCCAAAATAAATTGCCCAAAGTACTCATTTTTGCTGCTGTTGTATCTTGGCTTGCTGAGATCTGTAGTGCAGTCTAGGGAAATTTTCCTGTCATTTCTATACACTACAGTCCAGTGAACAATTATGTAGTGTGCTGTACAGCAGCGTCAGTCTATAAAATACGCTTTTTCTCAGTTATATGTACTACAGTCCAGTGAAAAATATAGTGGTTTGCAGTATAATAGCCGCCATTTAAAGACTACGTTTTTTCTCATTTATATATACTACAGTCCAGTGAAAAATGTAGTGGTTTGCGGTAAAATAGCCGCCATTTAAAGACTATGTTTTTTTCTCATTTCTATACACTACAGTCCAGTGAACAATTATGTAGTGTACTGTACAGTAGCGTCAGTCTAGGGAATACGTTTTTTGCTCTCATTTCTATACACTACAGTCCAGTGAACAATTATGTAGTGTACTGTACAGTAGCGTCAGTCTAGGGAATACGTTTTTCTGTCATTTCTATACACTACAGTCCAGTGAACAATTATGTAGTGTGCTGTACAGTAGCGTCAGTCTATAAAATATGTATTTTCTTTCAGTTTTATGTACTACAGTCCAGTGAAAAATGTAGTGGTTTACGGTAAAATAGCCGCCATTTAAAGACTACGTTTTTTTCTCTTTTCTTTATACTACAGTCCAGTGAACAATTCTGTAGTGTGCTGTACAGCAGCGTCAGTCTTAAATATGTATTTGTGAACAATTCTGTAGTGTGCTGTACAGCAGCGTCAGTCTATAAAATATGTATTTTCTCAGTTATATGTACTACAGTCCAGTGAAAAATGGAGTGGTTTGCGGTAAATTAGCTGCAGTCTAAAAATTTCTTTTTTCTCTCAGTTATATATACTACAGTGCAGTGAACAATTCTGCCGTGTGCGGTATAGTAACCGCACTTTAGTGTTGACACCAACAAGTGACCAAGTTAGTTGAGGTAACAGGTGAAGCACATACAATTTTACACTGATACAGCATGGCGGTGAACCCAGAGTGACCAAGTTACACTCAGGTAGCAGGTGAAGCACATAAAATTTTACACTGATACAGCATGGCGGTGACACCACCAATGCCTTGGTCAGACTGAGATTGCAGTCAAATGGCTGTAGGTGAGCCTCCCAAAAATTTGTTTTGGAGTGTCTGAAGTTGACCCTCCAGAAAAATTGTTTTGGAGTGTCTGTAGTTGACCCTCCTGTAAATTTGTTTTGGAGTGTCTGTAGTTGACGCTCCTAAAAAATTTATTGGAGAGAGGGCCTGTAGGTGGCCCTCCGTAAACATTGTTTGTAAAGAGCGCCAGTTGGCCCTCAGAAACAATGCCTGTTGGCTCAGCGTTTGTGTGCGAAGAGGAGGAGGAGAGGATACATAAAGAATTTTCATGTTGAGCTGCTTTCCCCCGGTGGAGATTTGCATTCCGGTGAAATCCAGGCTTTTAAATAATTTAAATAATCGTCAGCCTGTCAGAGCTGTCAGTTGACAGGCGTGTACGCTTATTAGTGATGATGCCACCAGCTGCACTGAAGACCCGCTCTGACAACACACTAGCGGCAGGGCAAGCCAGCACCTCCAAGGCGTACAGCGCCAGTTGTCGTGTCCAGCTTTGCAACCCAGTAGTTGTATGGAGCAGAGTGATCACTCAGGACGTTGGTATGGTCAGCTAGGTACTCCCTCACCATCTTTCTGAACAGCTCCCCTCCTACTGGAGGTCGGGTGACATAGTCTTGCTGGGTTGCCATAAAACTGGCAAAGGCCTTGGAGAGTGTTCCCCTGCCTGTGCTTGACAAGCTGCCTGCTCCCCTCCTCTCCCCCGCTAGTTGGCCCACAGAACTACGTCCTCTGCCGCTAACGGTGTCAGATGGGAAGGTTAGTTTCAGCTTGTGCACCAGAGGCCTGTTGACATTGATTAACTCTCATACTCCTCTCCTCTACAGGAATGAGAGTGGAAAAGTTCTGCTTGTACCGGGGGTCCAGAAGGGTGAACACCCAGTAATCGGTGTTGGCAAAAATGTGAGGGTCACGGGAAAGGCAGCCTAACATGAAGTCAGCCATGTGCGCAAGAGTCCCAACACGCAAGAATTCCCTTTCTTCATTAGGCTGACTCTTCATTTCCTCCTCCTCCAACTCCTCCTCTTCAGCCCATACATGCTCAACCGATAAGAAGGAATGAGCATAGGTACCCTCTTCAGTCTCGCCAAGAGTCTCCTTCTCTTCCTCCTCATCCTCCTCCAATACGCGCTGAGAAACAGACCTGAGGGTGGTCTGGCTATCAAGCAACGTATCTTCTTCCCCCATCTCCTGTGACTAGCGCAAAGCCTCTGACTTCATGCTGAGCAGTGACTTTTTCAACAGACAAAGCAGCGGGATGGTGACGCTGATAATGGCGGCATTGCCGCTGACCATCTGTGTTGACTCCTCAAAGTGGCTTAATACCCGACAGATATCAGACATCCACGTTCACTCCTCATTGTAGACTTGAGGAAGCTGACTAACCTGACTACCAGTTCTCGTGGAAGTTGTCATCTGGCAGTCTACAATGGCTCTGCGGTGCTGGTAAACCCTGGCTAACATGTGTAATGTGGAATTCCATTGTGTGGGCACGTCGCACAACAGTCGGTGAGCTGTCAGTTGTAAGCGCCGTTTCACTGCCCTGAGAGTGGCAGCATCTGTGGTTGGCTTGCGGAAATGCGCACAGATGCATCGCACCTTGGTGAGCAAATCAGACATATTGGGGTAGGTCTTGAGGAACCGCTGAACCACAAAATTGAACACGTGGGCCAGGAAGGTTTTATATGCAGTGTTTATATGGGTTGTTGTTACTTTAGGAAATAGTATTGGTGTATAATGGCACATGTGTGAGTCTGCCGAGTTGCAGAGCCGCCACCAGGTTATGCCCGTTGTCACACACAACCATGCCTGGTTTGAGTTTTAGCGGTGCCAGCCAAAGATCGGTCTGCGCCGTGATGCCCTGTAACAGCTCTTGGGCGGTGTGCCTTTTGTCACCTAAGCTCAGCAGTTTCAGCACCGCCTGTTGGCGCTTATCCACGGCAGTGCTGCTGCGCTTAGAGCTACCGACTGAAGGCGCTGTGCTCACAGATTGTATTTGAGAGTAGGAGGAGGAGGGGTTGGAGGAAGAGGCATAATAAGTCTGAGAAACCATGACCGAGGTAGGCCCCGCAATCCTCGGTGTGGGCATTACATGAGTGGCCCCAGGGTCAGACTCGGTCCCAGCCTCCACCAAGTTAACCCAATGTTCTGTCAGGGAGATATAGTGTCCCTGCCCGCCAGCACTTGTCCACGTGTCCGTGGTTAGGTGGACCTTCTCAGTAACCGCGTTGGTCAGGGCACAGATGATGTTCTATGACACGTGCTAGTGTAGGGCTGGGACGGCACATCGGGAAAAATAGTGGCGGCTGGGGACAAAGTACCGAGGGACAGCCACCGACATCAGGTTGCGGAAAGCCTCAATCTATACCAGTCTATAGCGCAGCATCTCCAGGGTCAGCAGTTTGAAAATGTGGACGTTTAGAGCTTGTGGATGTGGGTGGGTGGAATTGTATTCGCGTTTGCCCTTGCGCTCCAATTTCTGATGCAAAGACGGCTAAACGCTTTGCTGGGACACATTGGTATAGGGTGTGGAGGATCGTGGAGGTGAAGGGGTGGTTGTAGGGCGGGAGACGCTGGTGCCGGGGTCCTCGGCGGGGGATTTGACTCGCAAAGCCAGCATGTGACACAGGGGAAGGAGCAGTGGTGTGATCCGCAGGAGGTGAACGGCCTTGGTTCCATTGAGTCGTGTGCCTGCGCATGCTGGTAGTGGTTAGGCTGATAGTGGTGCCTCCCCTGCTGATCCTGGTGTGGCACAAGTTGCACACCACAGTCCGTCGGCCATCCTCACTTTCTTTAAATAACCTCCAGACTTGCGAACATCTAGGCCTTGGCACGGCAGCTTCACTCCGTGAAACAGTTGCTGATCTACTTGCTCTGGCCCTGCTTCTGCCACTGGCCACCCCACTGCCTCTTCCAACCTGTTCTGGTGCTGCACTTGCCTCCCCAGAAGCACTGTCTTGACTAGGCTTACCAACCCAGCTCGGGTTAGTCACCTCATCATCCACCTGCTCTTCCTCCGATTCCTCACTCTGCTCCCCCCTGGGACTTACTGCCCTGACAACAACGTCAATGTCTGACAACCGTGTCTCATCATCATCCGACACCTCTTGACCCACTACTTGCACTAAGTCCACACTCTCATCACCCACAGACTGCGAAAATTCTAAATTTTGGGCATCGGGACAGAGCAACTGCTCAGGTTGCTGTTGAGCAGTGGTTTGTATCTCTGGGTAGGGTGCTGAAAAGACTTCCTGTGAGTATGCTGGATCTGAATCCATATTTTCCATGGGTGGGGGGCAGGCTGGGGGGAAGGAGGTTGAGCTGGAGGAGCCAGAGGTCTACTCCCTTGGCTAAAGTGGGTGGACTGTGTGGAAGACTGGGTGGTGGATAAATTACTGGACACATTATCCGCTATCCACGTCATCACCTGTTCGCACTGTTGTGGTTTAAATAGTGGTGTACCACATGACCTTGTAAGTTGCGAGATGAAGCTAGGGAGCGAAACTCTGCCGCGTTCCACTGCTCCCTCATCAGTAGGTATTGTGTCACCCTGCCCAGGACCATGGCCTCTGCCCCTCTACATCACTTGGACACCCACGTCCTCGACCCTTAGCCCTTGGGTTCAACATTTTGTGTAATCACTAAACTGTCAAATTATTATCTGAGGCCAAAAACGTATTCTCTAGACTGGCGGATAGTGTACCACACACCACAGAATTTTTCACTGGACTGTATTAAATGTATCTGAGAGAAAAAACTTATTCTCTAGACTGACGCTAGTGTAACGCACACCACACAATTTTTCACTGCACTGTAGGATATATGAATGAGAGAAAAAAATGTATATTTTCTAGACTCCGTCTAGTGTGCAGCACATGACAGAATTTGTACTGCACTGTAGGATATATATCTGAGAGAAAAAATGTATACCCTAGACTGACGCTACTGTACAGCACACGACATAATTGTTCACTGGACTGTAATATAAATAACTGAGAGAAAAAACATATTCCCCTAGACTGCACTACCTGGGTGCTGTTCTCCACACCCTTTCCTCAGCTGTTGCCTGGGCAATTAGCTGTCTCCTACTTACCTCTTCTCTCCCAGTATCCCTTGCGGTTTATATCTGCTAATACCTGTTGAGAGTGGTGTGGATCTCGGCTGAGATCCTGTTGCTGAGTTCTACTTAAAGTTAAGTGTTTTCTTCCTTTGGTTATTCCTGTTTGAGTCTCCTGTTCCTCCTTACGCTTGAGGAAAGGTTACTCTCTTGTGTCATTAGACTGCAGGGTGTTCTAGGGTTTACTCAGATTAGGTTCCTGTGTATGAGCTTTCCTACCACCGGGTTAGTTCATACTGGTAGCCAGCTAGGGCCTAGTCTTAGGTCCCCTGCAGGAGGTGACCAGTTCCCTGGTTTTGTCTGTTCCCATCATACGCTCGGTGTGGCTTTTCC
The DNA here is from genome assembly GCA_900303285.1 of Rhinella marina. NCBI lineage: Eukaryota > Metazoa > Chordata > Amphibia > Anura > Bufonidae > Rhinella > Rhinella marina. Next base: position 9,892 of record ONZH01012642.1, read on the forward strand.
CCCCACACCCGAGCGTGACACGATCTCAGCAAGCCAAGGTACAGCATCAGCAAAAATGAGTACTGAGAGGACTTTGGGCAATTTATTTTGGGTCTGTGTGGACCACATGCTGTCCCTTCTGCCACCAGTTGCTGTGTACAGCGTGCAGCCAAGATGGCGGTAGCTGAACTACAAGTCCCAGCCAGCAGCCAGGAGGAGACCAAAAAAAAGGTGCTTGTAGCCCTTAGAAGGGCTGTTGGGTTCTTTGTGGGTGATTTCTGCCTAACCAACATCTAAATTGAGGCACTAACACTCTCCCTGACAGACAGCAGCTCTATCCCTAATCTCATGCAGCAGCCAGGAGGAGACAAAAAAAAGGTGCTTGTAGACCTTAGAAGGGCTGTTGGGTTCTTTGTGGGTGATTCCTGCCTAACCAACATCTAAATTGAGGCCCTAACACTCTCCCTGACAGATAGCAGCTCTATCCCTAATCTCATGCAGGCGGCGTCTGACGTTCGCCATTCTGTGTCAGGGTAAAATTTTAAGTGCTTCACCTGCTACCTCAGTCTCACTTGGTCACTCTGGGTTCACCACCATGCTGTGTCAGGGTAAATTTTTGGGTGGTTCACCTGCTACCTCAATCTAACTTGATCACCAAGCTGTCACCATGCTGTGTCAGGCTTATGCCTGCGTCATGGGGCGGGGGATAGGACAGCAGTGCCAGCATGGGCAGTGGTGTCACCCGCAGGCAGTGATGGACCTTCGTTGCACCTAGTTGGGTGCTTTATTAACATGTGATGGGCATGTGCCTTGCCCATCTTGGTCTGGGTCAGCACAGTTGTCTTGAGGGTCACCACCAGGCTGTTGCCCAGAATTTGGCATAATGGTACGATTAGGCAGCCTCAGAGGCATCCATGCATGCTGCCCCTGCTGTTTCTTGTCCATGTCCGTGGTGTTTCCATCATTTTCTGCGGTTTCCAGGTTTTCACGCAACCTTCCCTGTGCAGAGCTTTGGTCCCCTGCAAAAAATGCTCGAGTCTCCCATTGACTTCAATGGGGTTCGTTATTCGAAATGAGCACCCGAGCATCGGGAAAAATTTGACTCGAATAACGAGCACCCGAGCATTTTAGTGCTCGCTCATCTCTAAATATAAAGCATTTATCTTTTTTACAATATGATACAAATGATTGGGTGATCCTATAACTGTTCTCAACCTGATATGTCTCTGACAATCTGCAGTCATAAATGTCTTCATTTGATTATTTTTTCCTATTGAATGTTTGTCTCAATGTAGACAATGTAGTGAGTTAATTTAGCACAGCTGGAGGTCTATGAAGACATTATTTAGTTTGGAGACATGTAAATGTGTAAAGTGCAGGTCAGAAAAAAGAAGATGTATTGCACTGTGATAACCATGATTAAAAATGCAAGAAAATGTAAAAAGTATATCTTTCTGCACCACTTTTGTGGCTTAAACGCTATGTTTGAAACTTTTTAAATGCCACTTGTGGGAAAATTTGTCACAAGTGCCATTTTTATGCAGCCCTCGCCCTTTCCGTAAAGGGGGGTTATCACGAAGGTGAGGAAGAGGCAGGGCCCTCAACCCAACACTTTTTTTCTTTATGCCATTTTATTGGCGCAAATGAAGACAGAAATCAGATTTTACTCTGGAGCACAGACTGCTGGAGGATGCAGTCATAAATTAAGCGCATCCTTTAATGCAGGAAATTTCAAAGACTGGCCTTTTCAGTCTGTGATAGTCTTCCCCTTAATACCTTTTAGTGGAGAATATAACTTAAAAAAATGGAAACCCTAAAATGTGTATATAACTAGTTTTGTCCCAAATGATATATAGTGACACCTCTCTTGAGAAAGTTAAACTTAATGTAGCTCGGAATTTTTTAGGGGATGGATATCAATTCACTATTATCCTATGCATCTATACATATTGGCCATATCATTGAAACTAGTGTGTCATATGTGTCATATTGTATTAAACATTACAGTGCCTTAAAAAATATTCATACACCCACAAACTTAGATGTATTTTATGGGGATGTTTTGTGATAGACAACCACAAATTAGCAAGTATGTGTGAAGCGAAAAGAAAATAATACATGGTTTTCAAAATTTATAATAATTAAAAATTCTGTCATGCATTTGTAATCAGCCCCCTGTACTCTGACTCCCCTAAAGAAAATCCAGTGTGACCAATTGCCTTTAGAAGTCACCTAATTAATAAATAGAGTCCATCTGTATGTAATTTATTCTCAGTATAACTACAGGTGTTGTATGAAGGCCTTAGAGGTATGTCAGAGAACACTGGTGATCAAACAGCATCATGAAAACCAAGGAACACCCCAAACAGTTCAACATTAAAGTTGTGGAGAAGTGTAAAGCATAACTCTCCCAAGCTCTGAACATCTTACATGGCACTGTTTAATCCATCACCTGAAAAGGGTAAGAGTATGGCACAACGGCAAACCTACCAAGACATTGCCATCCACCTAAACTGACAGCCCAGGCAAGGAGAGCACTGATTAAAGAAGCAGTCAAGGGGTCAAAGGTGACCCTTGAGGAGCTGCAGAGATCCACAGCTCAGGTGGGAGAACTTGTCCGCAAGACAACTATTAGTTGTGCACTGCGCAAATCTGGCAATTATGGAAGAATGGCAAGAAGAAATCAATTTTTGAAAGCAAATATTAAGTCTTGTTTGCAATTTGCCACAAGCCATGTAGGTGACACAGCAAATGTGGAAGAAAGCGCTCCGGTCAAATGAGACCAAAGTTAAACTTTTTTTGTCAAAATGTAAAACACTATATGTGGTGGAGAACTAACACTGCACATCAACCTGAACACACTATCCGTAAAATATGGTGGTAGCAGCATCATGCTGTGGGGATGCTTTTCTTCAGCAGGGACATGGAAGCTAGTCAAGTTGATGGGAAGCTGGATGGAGCTAAATACAGGGCAGTCCTGGAGGAAAACCTGTTACAGGCAAAAGGTGGTGCTACAAAGTCCTGACTCAGGGGGTCTGAATACAAATGCAACCCACATTTTCTAGATTTGTATTTATTAAACATTTTGAAAACCATGTATCATTTTCTTTTCACTTCACTCATACTTGCTGCTTTGTGTTGGTCTATCATATAAAATTCCAGTAAAATACATTTAAGTTTGTGGGTGTAACGTGAAAAAATGTGGAAAAGTTCAAGGGGTAAGAATTAGAGTTGATCGAATCCTAAAATATTCGGGGATTCGGAATTCGGCCCGAATTTTCTGCGGGATTCGTGGGTTCGAACCAAATCACGAATCCCATTAAAGTCTATGGGAGACCCGAATATTTTTGCAGGGGCCAAAGGTTCTGCACAGTCAAGTTTGCCCCAACATGTGAAAACCTCAGAAAATGATGGAAACACCTTGGAAATGGAAAGGAAACACCAGGGGCAGCATGTAGGGATGCCTCTGAGGCTCCCTAATTGCACCATTATTTCTACATCTGGCCAATAGGCTGGTGATGACCCCAAGGCAATTTTCAGGGACACGGTAATGGTGACCCACTTAAAAATGCTGCCTGACAGTGAACCCCTGATTGTCTGTCTTTCAATAAGATTGCAGTTAGAGATGAGCGAGCATACTCGTCCGAGCTTGGTGCTCGTTCGAGTATTACGGTACTCGTAAGTGCTCGCTGCTCGGACGAGTATCTCGCCATGCTCGAGGAAATGGCAACTTCCGCATTGTGCATTTTTGGCGCCTACAAACTCAGCCAATCACAAGCCAGGAGACTCTGTGGTACACCCAGCATCACGTGGGGCCCTTACATGTCGATAGCAGGGGTTGGCTGGCCTGATCAGGTGACCCTGGAATATACTAGTGACTGCCCGCGGTGCTCGGCTCAGATGCTGTCTGGATGTCGTTAGGGATAGAGCTGCTGCGTTTCAGGGAGAGTGTTAGGGCCTGCATTTAGTTCTTTGTTAGGCAGGAGTGATCTCCCAAGAACCCAACAGCCCTTCTAAGGGCTACAAGAAATTTTTTTTTTGTCTCCTGGCTTGGCTGGCTGGCTGGCACTAGTAGTGCAGCTATCGCCATATAAAACCCCCTTTTTTTTTAATATTATATCTCAGTGATACAAATCCATTTCACACAGCAGTGTGGAACCATTGTGTGTGTCACAGTTCAGTACACTCACTCCAATCCGTATTTTCTGTCCAGGTGACACTTTCTGTACGTCACTTAATCCAACCGGGTCTTTTGCTCTCACGTATATAGCTTGATCCCAAAAATCTCTGTACGACATTTGTCTGGGTCGCAGTCAAAATAGCCACCGTCAGCAGGGTGTGAGTTAGCTCTACGATAGTTTCTGCACGTCACGTTCCAAAAAAAACATAACTATAAAAAAATATATAAAAAATAAAATTTATAAAAACAATAGTTTTTTTGTTGTTTTAGCTCAGTGATACAAATCCATTTCACACAGCAGTGTGGAACCATTCTGTGTGTCACAGTTCAGTACACTCACTCCAATCCGTATTTTCTGTCCAGGTGACGCTTTCTGTACATCACTTAATCCAACCGGGTCTTTTGCTCTCACGTATATAGCTTGATCCCAAAAATCTCTGTGCGACATTTGTCTGGGTCGCAGTCAAAATAGCCACCGTCAGCAGGGTGTGAGTTAGCTCTATGATAGTTTCTGCACGTCATATTCCAAAAAAAACAAAACTAAAAAAAAATATATATAAAAAAAAATATAAAAAAAATAGTTTTTTTGTTGTTTTAGCTCAGTGATACGAATCCATTTCACACAGCAGTGTGGAACCATTCTGTGTGTCACAGTTCAGTACACTCACTACATTCCGTATTTTCTGTCCAGGTGAAACTTTCTGTACGTCACTTAATCCAACCGGGTCTTTTGCTCTCACGTATATAGCTTGATCCCAAAAATCTCTGTGCGACATTTGTCTGGGTCGCAGTCAAAATAGCCACCGTCAGCAGGGTGTGAGTTAGCTCTACGATAGTTTCTGCACGTCACGTTCCAAAAAAAACATAACTATAAAAAAAATATACAAAAAAAAACATTAAAAAAAAATAGTTTTTTTTAGTTGTTTTAGATCAGTGATATGAATCCATTTCACACAGCAGTGTGGAACCATTTTGTGTGTCACAGTTCAGTACACTCACTACAATCCGTATTTTCTGTCCAAGTGACACTTTCTGTACGTCACTTAATTAAACCAGACTGAACAAGTTTGTGGGTTTCAGTACAGCAGGCCCATTTATTTTTTATTTTTTATATAATACACTTATATACAGAAAATGTTGAACCCCAGGGCTAAGGGTCGAGGACGAGGGCGTGGGCATGGGCATTCAATTACTGCAGGGGGCAGAGGCCGTGGTCCTGGGCAGGGTGAGACAGTACCTGCTGATGAGGGAGCAGGGGAACGCCGCAGAGCTACACTCCCTAGCTTCATGTCTCAACTTACAGGGACACGTGGTAGAGGACTGTTGAAACCACAACAGTGCGAACAGCTGATGTCGTGGATTGCGGACAATGCTTCAAGTAATTTGTCCACCAGTCAGTCTTCCACGCAGTCCACCCACGTTACCCAAGGGAGCACTCCTCTGGCTCCTCCACCTCAACCTCCTTCCCCCCAGTCTGCCCGCTCCCAGGAAAATTTGGAATGCGATCCGGCATACTCTCAGGAACTGTTTTCTGGACCTTTCCCAGAGTCACAAACCACTTCTCAGGTTGCTGCTGACCTCGTTCCCGATGCCCAAGTTTTCCAACTGTCGCAGTCTGTGGGTGATGATGATGATGACAATGTTGAGTTAGTGGAAGAAGTTTGTAAAGTGGTGTCGGACGATGAGGAGACAGTGGTGAAGTTGTTGTCAGGGCAGGAAGTCCGAGGGGGGAGCAGACTGAGGGGGAGCAGACTGAGGAATCGGAGGATGACGAGGTGACTGACCCAAGCTGGGTTGATAAGCCGAGTGAAGACAGTGCTTTTGAGGCGGAGGAGAGTGCTGCACCAGAACAGGTTGGAAGAGGCAGTGGTGTGGCAGAGGGAGAAGCAGGGCCAGAGCTGGTGCATCAGCAGCAACTGTTTCACGTAGTGAAGCTCCCGTGGTGAGGCCTAGATGTTCGCTAGTCTGGAGGTTCTTTAAAGAAAGTGAGGATGACCGACAGACTGTGGTGTGCAACCTGTGCCACACCAGGATCAGCAGGGGTGCCACCACTACTAGCCTAACCACCATCAGCATGCGCAGGCATATGAGTGCTAAACACCCCACTCAATGGAACCAAGGCCGTTCACCACCTCCTGCGGGTCACACCACTGCTCCTTCCCCTGTGTCACTCGCTGCCTCTGCTAGTCAACCCCCTACCTAGGACCCCGGCACAAGCCAAACCTTCACCTCCACGATCCTCCACAGTGTCCACCAATGTGTCCCAGCACAGCGTTCAGCTGTATTTAGAGTGCAAGAGGAATGCAGTTCCACCCACCCACATGCCCAAGCTCTCAACGTCCACATCTCCAAATTGCTGAGCCTGGAGATGCTGCCCTATAGGCTGGTAGAGACCGAGGCCTTTCGCAATCTCATGGCGGTGGCTGCCCCTCGGTATTCGGTCCCCAGCCGCCACTATTTTTCCCGATGTGCCGTCCCAGCCCTACACCAGCACGTGTCAGAGAACATCATCCGTGCCCTGACCAAAGCTGTTTCTGAGAAGGTCCACCTAACCACGGACACGTGGACAAGTGCTGCCGGGCAGGGACACTATATCTCACTGACGGCACATTGGGTTAACTTGGTGGAGGCTGGGACTGAGACTGACCCTGGGGCCGCTCATGTACTGCCCACACCGAGGATTGCGGGGCCTACCTCGGTCACGGTCTCTCAGACGTACTATGCCTCCTCCTCCGACCCCTCCTCCTCTTCCACCTCCTCCTCCCAATTACCATCCGTGGGCACGGCGCCTTCAGTCGGTAGCTCTAGACGCAGCAGCAGTGCCGTGGGTAAGCGCCAGCAGGCGGTGCTCAAACTGCTGAGCTTAGGTGACAAAAGGCACACCGCCCAAGAGCTGTTACAGGGCATCACGGCGCAGACCGATGTGTGGCTGGCACCGCTGAAACTCAAGCCAGGCATGCTTGTGTGTGACAACGGGCGTAACCTGGTGGCGGCTCTGCAACTCGGCAGACTGACACATGTGCCATGCCTGGCCCACGAGTTCAATCTAATAGTTCAGCGGTTCCTCAATGACATACCCCAATCTGTCTGATTTGCTCACCAAGGTGCGCCACATCTGTGTGCATTTCCGCAAGTTGACCACAGATGCTGCCACTCTCAGGGCAGCGCAGCGCCGCCTACAACTGCCCGCTCACCGACTGTTGTGCGACGTGCCCACGAGATGGAATTCCACATTAAACATGTTATCCAGAGTTTACCAGCAGCGCAGAGCGATTGTAGACTGCCAGATGTCAACTTCCACCAGAACTGGTAGTCAGGTCAGTCAGATTCCTCAAGTCTACAATGAGGAGTGGACGTGGATGTCTGATATCTGCCAGGTGATGAGCAACTTTGAGGAGTCAACACAGATGGTCAGCGGCGATGCCACCATTATCAGCCTCACCATCCCGCTGCTTTGCCTGTTGAAAAACTCACTGCTCAGCATGAAGTCGGATGCTTTGCGCTTGTCACAAGAGACGGTGGAGGAAGATACGTCGCTTGATAGCCAGAGCACCCTCCGGTCTGTTTCTCAGCGCGTATCGGAGGAGGGGGATGAGGATGAGGAAGAAAAGGAGGAGAATGTCGGCGAGACAGAAGAGGGTACCAGTGCTCAGTCCTTAACTCTTGAGCGTGTATGGGCTGAAGAGGAAGAGGAGGAGGAGGAGGAGGAGGAAATGGAGAGTCAGGCCAGTGAGGAGGGGGAATTCTTGCATGTTGGGACTCTGGCGCACATGGCAGACTTCATGTTAGGCTGCCACTCTGGGTGTTCACTCTCCTGGACCCACGGTACAAGCAGAACCTTTCCACTCTCATCCCTGCAGAGGAAAGGAGTATGAAAGTGAATAGATATCAACAGGCCCTGGTGCACAAGCTGAAACAATCCTTCCCATCTGACGCCGCTAGCGGCAGAGGGCATGGTTCTGTGGGCCAAGTAGGGGGGAAGAGGAGGCGAGCAGGCAGCTTGTCCAGCACTGGCAGGCTCTCCAAGGCTTTTGCCAGTTTTATGTCACCCCAGCAAGACACTGTCACCTGTCCCAAGTCTAGGCAGAGTAGGGGGGAGCTGTACAGAAAGATGGTGAGGGAGTACATAGCTGACCATACCAACGTTCGTAGCGATCACTCTGCTCCATACAACTACTGGGTTTCAAAGCTTGACACGTGGCCTGAACTGGCGCTGTACGCCTTGGAGGTGCTGGCCTGCCCTGCCGCTAGCGTGCTGTCAGAGCGGGTATTCAGTGCAGCTGGTGGCGTCATCACCGATAAGCGTACACGCCTGTCAACTGACAGCGCTGACAGGCTGACGCTTATTAAAATGAACAAAGCCTGGATTTAACCGGAATTCAAATCTCCTCCGGGGTAAAGCAGCTAAAGATTAACATTACTTATGTATCCGATTCCTCTTCTCTACTCCTCCTACTCCTCCTCCTCCTCCATGTCGTATTTGCCTAACGCTGACCAAAAAAACGCCATTTTTTAGAGGTCCAACTGGCACTCTTTTACCACAATTTTTCAGGAGGGCCCCCTACAGGCCCTCTATTCAAACAATTTTTCCATAGGTCCACCTACAGGCCCTCTCTCCAAACAATTTTTTCCGGACGTCCACCTACAGGCCCTCTCTCCAAACAATTTACGTCTTTTTCCTATCTTTCTCTCTCTCCAAACTATTTTTCCGGATAGCTGCCATATACGGTATTAAACTGAGAAGAATACATAGAACACATGCCACACTTGATCAAGCTCATAATTTACGACTGTACCTGTTGATGCTAAATTTTTAAGTTGGGTTCCTGCGTCGTCATTCACTCAATTTCACTGATCTCCTCAGCGTCTCCTCAAAGAACAGAAAGACCATTGTGGAGAAAGCGGCACAGCTCGCCATCAAAGTGACGAACCCCAACGCCAGACTGCGCAGCGAAAAGAACGAATAAATATCTCTGTGGTTATTTGTGCTAAATAAAAGTTAAATAAACACACACAAAAAAAAATTGATCTGTTCCTGTGCCTGATCCACCCAAGCTGAATCTGTCCCATCATGAGAAAGTACCCCCAAGGAGTCCCCACTGTAACTTGCTTTCCATACAACTACCTCACCCCCCGACACCTGTGTCTCGCCATTGTCCACCACCTCCTCATACAACACTGGTAAATCCCCACTGTCAGCACACGGAGACTGCAAAAGGTCTTGCGAATTGGGGCAGAGAATGTTCTGGGGTAGCACATCAGAGAAGGAGTGACTATGGGGTTCCAGGGAGTATGTGACCACATGCAATCTCCATCCAAAAAGTCATACTGAGGCTCACCAACATGCTTTACACTGCAATCTTATTACTGAGGCTCACCACCATGCTTTACACTGCAATCTTATTGAAAGACAGACAATCAGGGGTTCACCGCCAGGTTGTCAGGCAGCATTTTTAAGTGGGTCACCATTACCGTGTCCCTGAAAATTGCCTTTGGGTCATCACCAGACTATTGGCCATATGTAGAAAAAATGGTGCAATTAGGGAGCCTCAGAGGCATCCCTACATGCTGCCCCTGGTGTTTCCTATGCATTTCCAAGGTGTTTCCATCATTTTCTGAGGTTTTCAGATGTTGGGGCAAACTTGACTGTGCAGAACCTTTGGCCCCTGCAAAAATATTCGGGTCTCCCATAGACTTTAATGGGATTCGTGATTCGGCCCGAACCCACGAATCCCGCGTAAAATTCGGGCCGAATTCCGTATCCCCGAATCTTTTAGGATTCGCTCAACTCTAGTGCTA
>ONZH01012643.1:0-18617 GCA_900303285.1 Rhinella marina
ATTCACGTTTTTTTTGGCAATTCACTTCACTGACTACGTTAGCACAATATCACGCTTTTATGTTTGGATGGCGAATAATGCCGCAAATAGTTATTTTAAACGAACAAACCCACAAACACAGATTCACAGTTTTTTTGGCAAGTCAACTTCAGTGACTACGTTAGCACAATATCACGCTTTTCTGTTTGGATGGCGAATAAAGCCGCAAATAGTTATTTTAAACTAACAACCCCACAAACACGGATTCACAGTTTTTTTGGCAAGTCAACTTCACTGACTACGTTAGCACAATACCACGCTTTTCTATTTGGATGGTGAATAACGCTGCAAATAGTTATTTAAAACTAACAACCCCACAAACACGGATTCACAGTTTTTTTGGAAAGTTAACTTCACTGACTACGTTAGCACAATATCACGCTTTTCTGTTTGGATGGCGAATAACGCCGCAAATAATTATTTAAAAGAACAACCCCACAAACATGGATTCACTGTTTTTTTGGCAATTCAACTACACTGAAGAATTTAGCACTATATGGCGCTTTTCTCTTTGTATGGCGAATAACGCCGCAGCTATTTCTTTCACATTTACAAGTTGCCAATCACGGATTATATATGTTTTTACCCAAACACAACCCCATTTTTTTAATGTTTTTTGTATTATTATTATTATTATTTTTTAATTTAAATTATTTTTTTTATGTACCCCAAACAAGGCTCTGACCCACTTACTGCACTTCAAAAAGTGACACTAGTGGTGCTTCTTTGAATAAAGCACCCTAGAACAGCCTTTAGAACAGAGTGCAGTGCTGTATAACAGGCTAACCCCTATGCCCACTCACTGCTGCACAGTGTACCAGAATAGCGATTTCACTGCCTGATTTTCTGTCTAGAAATCGTCCCTCTCCTATCCCTGCAATTCAGATTATCTATCCCTGATCTCCTCATTTCTTTTCTTTAGTTTTTTTTTTCACTTGCCCTATCTCTCCTGACGTCTGTCTCTGGTCTAAAATCAATAGCAAATGGCGGATTCCAGCGCTGCAGAACTATTTATAGGGCTGTGACATCACAGGACCTGGCTGGCTGCTAATTGGCTACATGTCTGCATGTGATTGCATTGTGGGTGTTTACTTCTTTGTCCCAGAAATCCTTCCCCCATGTCATGCCATGTGCTTGCGGCCATTTTAGGAAAAAAAAAAAAAATACTACGAATCGCCATGAACTTCGCTTTAGTTGCGAATCGAATTTTCCATGAAATTCGTAACGAATTCCACTTCATCAGCTTCGATTCGCTCATCTCTAATTACAGTGTCTGCCAGGAAAACAAGGCAACTGTGTGTGTTAAGTTGAAATTGAATGTCATGTCTCAATCGTCCATTTCTGTATATATAGTTTCCACATGGTTGAAATTAAAAACAATTTTAGGATTTTTAAATGTAATTAAATCAGCATATATATGTGATTAATACAAGACAAAAGGTAGGCCAGCAATGTATCTGTCAGTGGTAACGAGACATTGAGCATTAGGACTCAATTGTCGGTTTCTATTAATTCTATTTCCACACAGTTGAAATTAAAAACATTTCTGGAACTTGTTCAATTTAATTAAACCAGCATGTAGGTGGTCAACACTAATACACAGACCAGCACACAAAAGTATCTGTGATGGATAAGGAATTTAGGCCTAAATTAGTTTTCCTTTATGTTTATGTTCAAAAACACTTTTCCAATCAAATTTATTTTTGTTAGGGACTGATTCTATTCCAACTAGCAGCATTTATACATGATTACTACTCAAATAGAGAGGGTAGCACACAAAAGTATCTGGGAGTGATAACAAATTTAGGCCCAAATCTGTTTCTCTATTTCACATGTTTTTATTCTTTTTTTTTTTTTTTTTTTTGGGGGGGGGGGGGTGTTGTTGATTATTTTCAAACTATTAGCATATATACGTGTTTACTACACCAATACATTAGGTAGTCCATGGCATTATCTAAAAGGTCCAAAAATGTCCGGGCTATGGAAGCGTTCCAAAAGAAAGACTCAGAGCCAGAATGTGGATAGTAACAGCGCCATTTATCTAGCCAGAAGTAGTGGTATAAGTAGTAGACCACAGCAGGATGACGTGGAGGTGACTTCATAGTCTGCCACCGTGGTGTGAAGCCAGGGGTCACAGCATTCCTCCTGCTCCTCCTCCTTGCAGCCCAAAAAATGGCTTTCAGTGGAGTCCTCCCAGTCTTCACTGCCCCTTCCTAGAGGGGTGCCTTCCTTTTTCCTAAGAAGGGGCAAGAAAACCCCACCACGCCCTATGGCAGATAATCAAGAAAGTCTACCTGTTGATGACTTGTGTGAAAGCAGTCAGCGTTTGTACTGCTCTGAGGAGGAGATGGAGGAGGAGCCTGTAGACCCTAGGCATATCTATGTTGATGGTGGTAGTAGTAGTTGCCCCCATAGCCACGCTATTGGTGTTGGGGGCAGCATCAGTGGCAGTCAGAGAAGAGCAGGGGAGGGGGACTAAAGAACCCACAATGATATCCCAGTCTGATAGAAGTGAAGGGGAAGGTGAGGTCTCAGATGATGAGGAGAGTAGGAGGGTGATGGCTGCAGCAATAAAGAGCAGAGGCCACGTACCTCCCAAAGAACAGATCGGGTCACGTCTGCTTCGGGATCTCGTAATGCTGCTGACGTGATGGGTGGATTAGGCCCAAAACGTGCCAATGTAAAGCCGGAGGCAGGAGTTCCCTTATTCTCCCGGTCCAGCTTCTGGCAGCCAGGCTGCATCCATGAGCAGTACGGTGTCGTTCACATCATCATCATCCCTTTCTGCTTCTCACATTCAGACTCCACCACCACTCCATCGTCAACCATCGATAACGGAATTAAAGGCCAGGAAACAACTCTACACGCCCAGCAATCTGAAGGTGCGCCAGCTTAATCCTTAATTCCCACCTGGCCAAGTTGAAGGCGTTGCAGTTGCTGCCATACCATTTAATTGAGTCTGCTGCCTTTAAGGAGCTAATGGCATGTAATCAGTCTCACTAGGAAGATTCCTAGCCAGCATTATTTCTCCCAAAAAAACATCCTATGTGGTTGACAATGTTGGCCACTCCCTGTGATTCTCACTGTGAAACAAGATTCATACCACAATGGACACCTGGAGCAGCTCTTATGGACAGGGACAGTACATGTCTTTCATGGATCACTGGGTTAATGTTTTTTCTGGCAGCGGAGAGGTTGCACGCCGGCAATGAGGTCACGTCCTTTTGTCCCCCCTATGAGTCGGCCTGAGTCCCACACCAGGCACTTATATGTTTTTTCCTCCATGAACACGTTCCTGTCCCCAACAGTAGCTGTGCACAGGGTCGCTCGCACTACCCCTCCTTCCTATAACGTGTCAGGTCAAGTGTTGCCACACCATGTTGGATCAGCCTAGGAGAGAGTAGCCACACTGGTGAACAGTTGTTCAAATACAGCAGCAAACATCCCGCTGGCTGTCACCACACCAGCTCCAATTGGGCAAGGTGGTCAGCGACAATGGACGCAACCACACTGGCTTGTGCAAGGTGCTGGTAAAGTCCAGGAGACTGTCCAAGCACTTCATCCACTCTTACGTGGTGTGGAACGCTCTTCTGGACCTGCAATAACATAACAGCCTGCTGCTACATCGTTTAATCTGTGATGTGCCAACTCATTGGAATTCTACCATGCTCGAGCATCTGTATGAGCAGTGGAAAGTCGTGAACAATTTTGTCATGCACCAGACAACTTCAGCAGCAGGTAGCAGGTGTTGATTCAAGGTCAGGCACTGGCAGCTCATCGGAGACGCCTTTCGGGTGCTAAAGCCCTTCAAAGAGGCCACAGTCTGATGAGTACTGGATAGCCATGCTTTTATACACTTGGAAAAATGGTGGAATATTTTCCACTGGCGGAAAGGGAGCACAAATTAGGTTACTACCAAGAAACACTGTATACGCAGCTTGCCACAGCGAGCAGATACCTGCCACCTGAAAGAGAATCCCGCCCTCTACCCCCTGCACAGTCACCCCCCTTCCACCGCCACAAGCAGCAGAAGCCACAGCAGCCATTTCAGACTCCTCAACATGGTGGAGAAGTTTTTCCATGTGCCACGCCCATGGGAGGCCAGTCAGCAAGCTGACAGCTCCCGCATCAAAGCCCAGGTTCAGGCCTACCTAAACTATGGCCAATCTTTGTTGCATACCCAGTGCCCTGACCCCATGGATTTTTGGGCAGGCAGACTGGAACAGTGGACTGAACTGGCACAGAACGCTCTCTACCTTCTTTTTTTGCCTTTCCTCCATTGTAAATTCAGAGTGAGTTTTCAGCGGGGCATGGTGACACCCAAATGGACCAAGTTGTCCTCCGCTAGTGTCCAAAACATCACTTTTGTCAAAAGGAACTAAGCCTGGACTCAGGAGGATTTTCACACTCCTGCTAATTCCGATGTACAGACTTCTGCCATCTCACCTTGCTGGTGGTGCCCTATCTTGCTACTGTTTCTGTCTGTCTGCTGTCTGTCTGTCTGCCTATTATCATGTTCTGTACGGCTGCTGCTGTGGTCTGCATCATGCTACTAATGCCTCTCAATCGTCAGTTTACGTGTATTCAGTTTTCACATGGTTGAAATTTTAAAAGTATGTATGTCATTGCTTATAGATAAAAAATAAATAAATATAAAGTAAATAATTACATTTTGGGGGTGGAGGGTGGTTAAATTTCTTTAATCCCTTCACGCTATTTGACGTGTTAGTGCTCCATGACGAGTATACACGTCATGGCATTAAACTGTCACTATGTGTAGCCAATCAGGCAATCCTAATGCCGGCTCAAAGGTACTGAGCCCCACAGTCCATGACTGTGGGGATCAGAACCTTGTTCAATATGTAGGAATATAATTTTATTTTATTATTTCAACCCCTCCCCACCCCCCAGCTCCTGATTGTGCCCCCCGTTCTTCAAGGATGGCCGAGCATCATGCAACAACCTGCTCCCCCGACCCCCATCCCCCATTTTCAGGATGGCCAAACGGTTCAAGCAGAGTGTCAGTATACAGCTGACACTCTGCTTAAAACAGCCAACATTGGTGCTTGCACCAATGTCAGCCGTTTAACCCCTTCCATGCCATGGTCCATAGGGTTAACAGGGAGGGAGCTCCCTCCCTCTCCCATTGGGCCGCTGCTGTGCCATGGCAGCTGAACTGTTCTGGCAGAGTCCCGGTGGTTACCATGGCAACCGGGCGCTTTCACAGCCATCCGTCTTACCATGGTATATCTAAGCCTGATCAAGCTCCTGCTAAAACCAAAATAAATAAAAAAAATAGCCATATTAGGTATCGCTGCATCCGTAACGACCCCTGCTCTATAAAAATATCACACTTTTCCCCAAAAGGTAAATGCCCTAAAAAATTTAATAAAAGCTGTGCCAGAAAAGTCATTTTTTGGTCACCTTACATCACAAAAAGTGTAATACCAAGTGATCAAAAAGTCATATGTACCCCAAAATAGTACCAGTCAAACTGTCATCTCATCTCGCTAAAAAGAGCCCCTATATGAGACAATGTTGTCTTGTGTTAAAGTGAAATAAATTTTAAAAAAGTATACATATTAGGTATCATCGCATCTGTAACAACCAGCTCTATAAAAATATCACATGACCTAACCCCTCAGGTGAACACTGTAAAAAATAAAAACTGCCAAAAATTTTTTTTGTCACCTTACATCACAAAAAGTGTAATACCAAGCAATCAAAAAGTCATATGTAACTTAAAATAGTACCAATCAAACCGTTACCTCATCCCACAAAAAATAAGATCCTAACTAACACAATCACCCAAAGAATAAAAAAATAATGGCTTTCAGAAACTGGAGACACAAAAATATGATTTTTTTTTCAAAAATGCTTTGTTATGTAAAACTGAAACAAACAAACAACGAAAGTAGACATATTTGATATCATGGCGTCCATAACTACTTGCTGTATAAAAATAGAACATGATCTAACCTGTAAAAAAAAAAAAAAAAAACGGTGCCAGAGCAGCCATTTTTTTGTTGCCTTGCCTAACACAAAGTGTAATATAAAGTGATCAAAAATCAAATGTAACCCAAAATAGTATTAATAAAACTGTCACCTTATACAGTAGTTTCCAAAATATGGGCACTTTTTGGTTGGTTCTACTGTAGGGGTGCATCAGGGGGGCTTCAAATGGGACATGGTGTCTAAAAACTAGTCCTGCAAAATTCCCCCCCCCCCACAAAAAAAAAAACAACCATCTGGCGCACCTATCATTTTGTGCTCTGCCATGCATCCATACAGCAGTTTACGACCACATGTGGGGTGTTTCTGTAAATCGCAGAATCAGGGTAATAGTTTTTGAGTTTTGTTTGGATGTTAACCCTTGATGTGTTACAGGAAAAATTGATTAAAATGGAAAATCTGCCAAAAAAGGGTAAATTTAGAAATGTCATCTCCATTTTCCTTTAATTCTTGTGGAATACATAAAGGGTTAACAAAGTCTGTAAAATAAGTTTTGAAAACCTTGAAGGGTGTACTTTCTAAATTGTGGCTATTTATGGGTGGTTTCCACTATGTAAGCCCTACAAAGTGACTTCAGAACTGAACTGGTCCTTAAAAAAATGGTTTTGGAAAATTTCTTAAAAATTTTAACAATTGCTTCTAAAATTCTTAGCATTCTAACGTCCTGAAAAAATAAAATTACATGTACAAAATGATGCCAACATTAAGTAGACATATGGGATATGTAAAGTAATAAGTATTTTGTGAGGAATCACTATCTGCCTTAAAAGCAGAGAAATTCAAATTTTGAAAATGAAAAATTATAAAATTTACCACTGTCATAAAGTGCAATGTGTCACGTGAAAACAATCTCAGAATGGCTTGGATAACTAAAAGTGTTCCAAAGTTACTACCACATAAAGTGACACATGTCAGATTTCCAAAATTTGGCCTGGTTATTAAGGTGAAAAATGGAAACGTCTTGAAGGGGTTAAGGCACAGCATCAATGTATGTGATTACTGCCTCAATATTGACATTTTCTCACAGTCCAGGCAATGCAGGGGCCTGCATCATGCTACTAATGCCTGAGGGTCAATTTCCATGTACTCACTTTCCATACAGTTGAAATGTTACAGGTTTTTTGGGTTTTTTTTTTTTTTGGAGGGGGGGAGGGGGGCAAGGATTGTACCTAGCCTTTCTGCTGTCTGAGGCGAAAACTGAAATTGCACCCCCCCAATGCCAGTTTCTTAACCTAACCCATTCCCACTAGCACTACTGTTAAAGACATACTTGGAAAACGTTACATACAGAGCTACAAAACATACAGGGTAATGCAGCGCCAGACACCTCTTATATCCAGTGATGTGTCCTCTGATGTAGAGGTTCTCTTTCTTTATCTTCTGTGTTCAGACCAGACCACCATGATGATTTCTTTCAGCCATCTCTCGTCTCTGCAGAGTTTGACACACCCCATCCTGCCACCTCTAATCCTGTGCCCACTGTGCTTCCCAATACTATACTACAAAAACAGATAACAATTATTGGCACAGCATGCACTAAAAAATAACTGTGCCTAGCAAATAGTGTCTGAAACTAATAGTTCTGTAAACATGGGGTCCTCCAAAAATAATTCTGCTAATCTGATACTGTGCCATAGTTCCTCCCAATGTAACAGCCCTCCCAAAAGTCCCACCAATAGTAATAATTCTCAGCCAGAGTGCACTATATGGTAACAGCACCCCCAAGACTAATAATGTCCCTCATTTTGCCCCCAGAAGTAGTAATGCCCCCATAGTGAATCCAGTAGTAATAATTCCCCTATAATGTGTGACTATACAAAAATACCCCCTTATACGTGCCAATACAAAAAAATACTCTCTTATAATGTGTGCCAGTACAAAAAAAAACCCTTTTAGTGTTCCCTGTAGAACAGGGGTGCACAACCCGCGGGCTGGATGCGGCCCCCAGAGCCAGGAATTGCGGCCCCCGTCCTCCTGGACAGAAACACAGCAGATCGCGCGATCCGCTGTGTTTCTGTCCACAGCGCTGCACGACAGATCATTACAGCTCCTGCTCCCACACTGTAGCAGGAGCAGGATGGGTGCCAGATGTTAGTGAGCGCAGGGGAGAGGAGGAGAAGGCAGAAGCAGTGTATCAACTCTTTTGACTTATCTTCAGATAGATGAGCAGCAGCACGCTGTGCACGGTAGAGCCAGGGGCAGAGGAGCGCAGAGCTGCAGGGTCAGGAGACCCTGTGTCAGGATATTGTTCTAATTAACTCTTTGTTTTGCCAGTATTGGTCCCTTTAGCAAGATGGCGTTTTTTGTGTTTCCTGTCTGTGGCTATCTTGGTTCCTGTTTGATTGGATTATTTAAACTCCTGCACCTGATTACTGTTTGCCTGAGTATTGTTGAAGCCAGCTTCTGCCAGTCTTCAAGCCAGAATCAATTGTTGATGCTGCACAACTAGTTCCAGCTATTCCTGCTGCACTACAAGTCTCAGCTGTTCCTGCTGCACTACAAGTCTCAGCTGTTCCTGCTGCACTACAAGTCTCAGCTGTTCCTGCTACACTACAAGTCCTAGCTGTTCCTGCTGCACTACAAGTTCCAGCTGTTCCTGCTGCACTACAAGTCTCAGCTGTTCCTGCTGCATTATAGGTCCCAGCAACTTCCTGTGTTACTCTTGCACCAAGCCATTGGTCTCTGGAAGCCCGGTACAGAACTTGACAGAATACTCAAGCCATAATGCCGGAGACCGCTGGGTCAGAGAGTTTGGAGGTGCGGTTTAAGAAATTATATAGTCTTACCACCACAATGCATGCTGAGATGCAGTCCCTTAAAGCAAGGATTGATGCTATAGACGGACAATCCAACCATAACACCCAGGTGTTTGGTCAAGCGATTCAGGAGTTACGTAATCATGCTATGCAATTGGAGACGCTCCCACTGCCATTCCTATTCCTAAGTTACCACCTTTTAGATTTGGTGGTGAACATGACAAGTTCCGTGGCTTTATAAACCAATGCCGCTTGTATTTTGATGCCCACGCAAGCCAGTGTCCGTCTGATCGGTCCAAGGTAATGTGCATCATCATGCTTCTGACTCATAAAGCCTTAGCCTGGGCCAACCCGTTAATTGAGACTGATGATCCTCTCCTAAACAGTCTGACAAATTTTCTCGCAGCTATGTGCCAGATGTTTGACGATCCAAATCGGCAAGCTACTGCTGAAGCAACTATATTAGCCTTACGCCAGGGCAGGTGTTCTGTTTCAGACTACGCTATGGAGTTCCGAAGATGGGCTATTGATACGAACTGGAACAGTGATGCTCAGCTTCCGCTTTTCCGTAAGGGTTTGTCTAGTACTGTTAAAGACGAGCTTGCCCAAGCAGAGGCTCCCTCTGGCTTGGATGATTTTATTAACCATTGTATCCATATTGATACTCGTATTACAGAGCGCAGACAAGAGAGAGAAAGATGGGTCGCCTTGAATGGAAGTAGCGGTTTTTCTCCTTCATCTGTTAAGGTTCCCTTAAGCAAGCATTCCCGGGAAGCCAAGCCTGAGCCTATGCAGATAGATTCCTTACAGAGGCGTCAAAGTAAGGACCATAAGGAACATAGGCTTCGAGAAGGCTTATGTCTGTACTGTGGTGGTTCAGGCCATTTCCTTATGAACTGTCCTAATCGTCCACTTAGAACCGCTGCTGCAGTTGTGACTTCTCTGACTCTGAGTCAGTTGTTTCAAAATCAATGTTACCTCTGAATGCTGTCATATCCTCCGTTGTTCCTCACATCGAAAGAAGAGAGAAGGGATCACATGACCTACTTCAGATCATGTTCAATTCTCAGTGGGTCTCCAGTACTGCCATGATAGATTCAGGAGCCAGTGGAAACTTTATAGACTTTTCATTTGCTAAGAAGCATGGAATAAAGTTCCGAAAGAGGGCTTCTCCTGTAGTACTGGAGACAGTGGATGGATCTCCACTAGTCTCAGGACCGGTGGATCAAGAGACCGTACCCCTGAGGATGCTTTTGAAACCGGATCATCAAGAGACACTTACCTTTATGCTGATCACCTCTCCACATTTTCCTATTATTTTGGGTTTTCCCTGGTTGCAGACACAGAACCCTGTTATCAACTGGGAGACTAAGGAGATACATTTTCCAGGGAAACCCATTCCTAATACTATGGAGACACAAGATCCAGCTCCAGTTCTCAGTTTACCTCCTGCTACTATGGAGACACAAGATCCAGCTCCAGTTCTGAGTCTACCTCCTATGTATGAGAACTTTGCCGATGTCTATGACAAGAGAAAAGCTGATCAACTTCCTCCACATCGTCTGTATGATTGCCCCATAGAGCTTTGGCCTGGTGCAGCTATACCTTTTGGCAGCATTTATCCACTAGCAGGTCCAGAATTGAAGGCTCTCAAAACATACATTGATGAGAATTTGGCTAAAGGTTTCATTCGTCCCTCTTAATCTCCAGCAGGGGCTCCTATATTCTTTGTTAAGAAAAAGGATGGTTCTCTTCGACCCTGCATAGACTATAGAGAACTTAACAAGGTTACAATTAGAAACCATTATCCTTTGCAATTAATTCCAGAACTGTTGGAGAGAGTACAGCAGGCCAAGATCTTCACAAAATTAGATCTTCACGGCGCATATAATTTAGTCCGCATCAGGTCTGGGGATGAATGGAAGACCGCCTTCAGATCTCGTTATGGACACTTTGAATACCTGGTCATGCCTTTCGGGCTTTGTAATGCCCCAGGCACCTTCCAACATCTAGTAAATGACATTTTCAGGGATCTTCTGGACCTCTTTGTGGTAATCTATCTAGATGACATTTTGATTTTTCTCTAATTCTCCCGAAGAACATGTTCAGCATGTGAAGACTGTCTTGGGACGCTTGAGGGAGAACCATCTGTATATAAAGCTTGAAAAATGCGAGTTTCATAGAGCGGAAATTCAGTTTTTGGGGTACATGATTTCACCACAAGGGCTAAGCATGGACTCTAGTAAAATACAGGCAATCCTTGATTGGCCCGTACCCAAGACTGTTAAACAAGTTCAGCGCTTTATCGGATTTGCCAATTTTTATCGGCAATTCATTAAAAAATTTTCAGAAATTGTCTCTCTCATCACTCAACTTACGAAGAAGACAATGGCTTTTACCTGGTCATCCCAGGCACAGGAAGCCTTTGACCGCCTAAAGACTAAGTTTATTACAGCTCCAGTCTTAATTCATCCTGATCCTGAACGAGTTTTTATTGTTGAGGTGGACGCTTCTGATTCTGCTATTGGGGCCATCCTCTCACAGAGAACAGGGGAGAAGAGTCTATTACATCCTTGTGCCTACTTTTCTCAACGACTGTTACCTGCAGAGAAAAATTATGACATAGGGAACAAGGAGTTATTGGCTATCATCTCTGCCTTTAAAGAATGGAGGCATCATCTTCAGGGCGCTTCACAAGAAATTATCGTTCTTACTGATCATCGTAATCTGGAATTTATGAGATCAGCAAGATGTCTTTCTCCACGACAGGCTCGTTGGAGTTTATTCCTTAATCAATTTAATTTTATCATTTCTTATAGGCCAGGCTCCCGAAATGGTAAAGCTGATGCTCTATCTAGAATTTATTCTGCAGACCCCACGCCTGATACTCCACCCAAGACGATACTGTCAAATTCCAACTTTATAGGAGAACTCCACAACCAGGACTTGTTGAGTGACATTAAGAGGGCTTACGATTCAGATCCTTTCCTCTCACAACCCACAGTCGATATACATCTAAGTCTGAGGAACGGAGTTTGGGTCAATGTCTATATGTTCCTGACGGGGTGAGGGTGAAGATTTTGAAGCTGATGCATGACTCCAAGATGGCAGGTCACAGGGGAATACAGAAGACCCAAGACTTTTTATCTCTTTTTTTCTGGTGGCCTGGCTATCGGAAAGATGTCAAGAGTTATGTTCGCTCTTGTGACATTTGTGCCAGATGTAAAATGCCACGTTCTGCACCAACAGGACTACTACAACCTCTTTCCATTCCAGCTCGCCCATGGGGGTCCATCTCTATGGTCTTCATTGTGGAATTACCAACCTTCGAGGGGAAGAATACCATATTAGTCGTAGTCGATCGTCTGACAAAAGCTGCTCACTTCATTCCCTGTGCGGGTCTACCCTCGGCTAAGGACATGGCTGATTTTATAATTCAGAATGTCTTTCGTCTGCATGGAGTTCCTGACGAGGTTGTTTCGGACCGAGGGGTCCAATTTACGGCAAGATTTTGGAGGGAGTTTTGTTCTTCATTGGATATTTGATATACATTGGTCTGTTAGTCCTCTGCCTTTCATCCGCAATCGAATGGACAAACAGAACGCACCAATCAGACCTTAGAACAATATCTCCGATGCTATGTCTGTCACCTACAGGAGGATTGGGTTGATTTGCTTCCCATGGCAGAATTTTCCTATAACAATTCGCAGAGTGCTTCTACAAAAGTAACTCCTTTCTATGCTAACCTGGGCTATCATCCCAAGATCTTTCCAAGGTTTCCTGTGGATGGTTCTGTGCCAGCAGTTACAGAGAGAATTACCACTTTGCAACAAAATCTCGCAACTATGAAGGAGACGTT
The DNA here is from genome assembly GCA_900303285.1 of Rhinella marina. Taxonomy (NCBI): domain Eukaryota; kingdom Metazoa; phylum Chordata; class Amphibia; order Anura; family Bufonidae; genus Rhinella; species Rhinella marina. Next base: position 12,667 of record ONZH01012643.1, read on the forward strand.
GAGCGCAGCTCAGGAAAGTTTTAAAAGAACAGCTGACAGGTTTCATAAACCAGCCCCAACTTTTAAGTTAGGGGATACAGTCTGGCTATCTACAAGACACCTGAAATTGAAGATTCCCTCACGAAAACTGGGACAGAAATACATTGGTCCTTTTAAAATTAGCAGACTGGTGAATTCAGTAACTTGTTGATTGGACCTTCCAAAGACCATGAGAATCCATCCTGTCTTTCATGTCTTTTTACTGAAAGCTGCAGTTCCCAATCCTTTTCCTGGACGTTCATCTCCTCCTCCTGGTTCTGTCATAGTGGATGATCAAGAGCAGTTTGTCGTTGAGAAGATTTTGGATTCTAGGATTTATAGGGGTCGGTTGCAATTTCTTATCAAGTGGCAGGGCTATCCTCCAGAAGAGAATTCCTGGGAACCCTTGGACAACATCAATGCCCCTCGATTAATTAATCAATTTCATTGTAAATATCCTGAGATGCCTGGTCGGGGATCGTCCGGAGGTCGTTCCTGAGGTGGGAGTAATGTCAGGATATTGTTCTGATTAACTCTTTGTTTTGCCAGTATTGGTCCCTTTAGCAAGATGGCGTTTTTTGTGTTTCCTGTCTGTGGCTATCTTGGTTCCTGTTTGATTGGATTATTTAAACTCCTGCACCTGATTACTCTTTGCCTGAGTATTGTTGAAGCCAGCTTCTGCCAGTCCTCAAGCCGGAATCAATTGTTGATGCTGCACAACTAGTTCTAGCTATTCCTGCTGCACTACAAGTCTCAGCTGTTCCTGCTGCACTACAAGTCTCAGCTGTTCCTGCTGCACTACAAGTCTCAGCTGTTCCTGCTGCACTACATGTCTCAGCTGTTCCTGCTGCACTACAAGTCCTAGCTGTTCCTGCTGCACTACAAGTTCCAGCTGTTCCTGCTGCACTACAAGTCTCAGCTGTTCCTGCTGCATTACAGGTCCCAGCAACTTCCTGTGTTACTCTTGCCCCAAGCCATTGGTCTCTGGAAGCCTGGTACAGAACTTGACACCCTGATTAGCTCTGCCTGTGTACAATGCCCCCACAGCAGGCTGGTTTCCCCTATAACCAGGGCTCCTTTGGATGCCCCAGTTACAGTGGAAATAGTGCAAATAAAGGTCTTTCAGTGATCTCTTGGGGACAAATTATGTGGAAAAAAATATATTAAAAAATAAGTAAAAAAAATGTGGCAAAAAATAGAAAATGATAAAAAAAATAAAATACAAATGAAAAAAAATAAAAGGAAAAATTGCAAAATAAAAGTGTTCAAAAAATTAAACAGTGCTCATAAAAAAAAAATAAAAAAATACAAATAATAAAATACAAATAAAAAAACTTAAAAGTACAAAATAGACTGTTCATTGTCCCCCAATAGTCTTTTTATGACCTCTTGGGGGACATATTATGTGGCAAAAATATATTTATAGTAATAAACCAATTATAAAAAATAATACACTAAAATATGAATAAAATACAAATAAAAAATAAAAAGCAAAAAGTGAAAAATTAACAAAAACTGTCAGTGTCCCCTAAAGGTCTTTGGGAATATTATTTGTAGCAGAAATATATTAAAAATTAAGATAAAAAAGGATAAAAAATAATAAAGAAAAAACACCAACACTAACCAAAGCTGTAGCCATTATCGCCCCATTCACGTGAAACTATGCATATCATATAACATAACGATCAACACAAAATAGGGTAATAATTATAATAATTTATTTTGGTGTCAGTTTGCATATTTAAAGAATAAAGAGCTATACTGTAGTTTGAAAAAAATGCTTTTTAAAAATGTTTTGTACATTTTCTCTCAAATAAAAAAAAGGCCCTATATGTCAAGTGAAAAATTGTTGCAAAAATTATTTTGGTAGTCCCAACAACCGTTTGAACCACCACATGCGCTAAATCACAAGAAAAATGACTTTAGGCCTGGTTATTAAAGTGTTAACTAATAAGCGCTGTCCCCACTAGTAAGGGAAAATGCTTACTGGTTATTACATGGTGCCTGTTACTGGCAGGATGTGGTAATAACCAGGGAGCGTTGTCCTCTGCAGTGAAGAAAAGCACTGATTTATGAATAGGAGGCAGGAAGGAGATGTCGCCACTTTTCCTATAAAAATGACTTTTAACAAGTTCCTGCAGCATGTCCCATAAAACAGAAGGTTCATACTTAGGGCTTGTTCACATAACCATTCAGCCCTTCCGTTCTCCTGCTCCGTTATAGGAGCAGGAGAACGGAAAGGACAGATTTGGGACATAATTGAGCTGAACGGAGCCTACGAACCCCATAGACTATAATGGGGTCCGTTAGGTTTCCGCTCAGAGGAAGATTTTTGAAGCGGAGACAAAAGTCCTGCCTGCACAACTTTTGTCTCCCCTCCAAAAATCATCTTCTGAGCGGAAACCTAACGGACCCCATTATAGTCTATGGGGTCCATAGGCTCCGTTCAGCTCAATTATGTCCCGAATCCGTCCTTTCGGTTCTCCTGTTCCTATAACGGAGCAGGAGAATGGAAGGGCTGACCTGTGATGTGAATGAGCCCTTACCTGCTTCATGCCGCCCTGGCCTCTTCTGCCTCCATCTTCTGGTTCCTGCACTTTTACACCTGTCAGTGCATGGCCATGGTCACTTACACCGCTCCAGTCAGGAGCAGGTAAGTATAACTCTTTGGTTTCATGAGCTATGCTGCAATAACTTGTTAAAAATTCATTTTTACTGGATAATCCCTTTAAGCCCCTATTAAACTGCAAGATATTCAGGTCAATTCCTGGGAACAAGTGTTCATGGTAACTGGCCGGTATAATTGTGTCACACATCTCTCTGTGTAATCAGGGATGTGCTACTGATAATGAATTTAACTAAATAAAGGCGGAATGACTGTGATAGCGATCATTCCTCCCCAGTCACTTTACATTGGCCTGTGAAATGATGGCCAATTAACTTTTTTTTTTTGCAGCCTCTTGAAAAAGAGCGATGTGACAATGCGGCCCTCAGACCAAAAAAGGTTGTGCACCCCTGCTGTAGGACAAATGTCCCCATAGTGGCCATCTTAGAATGAGTGCCAGTACAAAAATGCTCCTTTTTACAGCTGCAATGTCCTAACAGTGCTTTCTCCAGTTACAAAATAATGACTCCACCCCACTGTGACCCAACCGCATGCTGCCAAATTATAATAATAAACTCAAATACTTACCTCCATTCAGCGATGCAGTGTAAGACATGGACCTCTTCTAGTCTGTGCCCTGAGCTCTATGCAGCCCGGCATAGGCAGCACAATAATGACTACAATGGCCTCTGAAAGACTACAGGAACTAGGACTAAAGCGTATTACAGGGAACGGTGGGCCAGGGATACATTTCTCCAGTGCCTCATAGTGGCATTCCACTGTATTGCTGTGTTTAGTACAACAATGCAGTTGAATATATAGAGACGAGCGTTTCCACAATGGAAGCGCTCATTACCCATGGCCCTTCGACTGCCCCCTTATTCCCCTACCTGGGAGCTGCCTGAGGCAACCTTGCCTCATTGGCGGTGCTCCTCTGGGTGGGGGGTAAATTTCTTTAAGGTACACCATAAATGTATTTAATTACTGCCTGAATACCGACATTTTCTCAAACTCCAGGCAATGCTATGGCCTGTATCATGCCACTAATGCCTGAGGGTCTTTTTCTGTGTACTCACTTTCTACACGGTTGAAATGTAAACATTGTTATGCAGGGAGGGGTTACATTTCTTTAATGCCTTTAACCCCGGGCCTGTTTTCACCTTCCTGCCCAGGCCATTTTTTGCTAATCTGACATGTGCCACTTCATGTGGTAATAACTTTGGAACGCTTTTACTTATCCAGGCCATTCTGAGATTGTTTTCTTGTCACATATTGTGCTTCATGACAGTTGTAAATTTGTGGCAAAATATTTCATTTTTATTTATAAAAAAAATACCAAATTTAGCTAAATTTTTGAAAAATTTGCAAATTTCAATTTTTTACTTTCAAAATACATAGTAATACCTCCAAAAATAGTTATTATTTTACATTCCCCATATGTCTACTTTATGTTGGCATCATTTTATAAATGTCATTTTACTTTTTTCGGACGTTAGAAGGCATAGAAGTTTAGAAGCCATTTTTCAAATTTTCAACAAAATTTCCAAAACCATTTTTTTAAGCACCAATTCAGATATAAAGTGATTTTGAGGGGCATATGTAATGGAAACCACCCATAAATGACCCCATTTTAGAAACTACACCCCTCAAATTATAAAAAACTGATGTTACAAAGTTTGTTAACCCTTGATGTGTTCCACAAGAATTAAAGGAAAATGGGGGTGAAATTTCAAAATTTCACTTTTTTTTGGTAGATTATTCATGTTAATAATTTTTGTCTTGCAACACAACAAGGGTTAACAGCAAACTAAACCTCAATAAACATTACCCTGATTCTGCAGTTTACAGAAATACCCCATATGTGGTGGTAAACGTCTCTATGGGTTTGTGGCAGTGGTCAAAAGGAAAGGAGCGCCATACGAATTTTGGAGGCAGATTTTGCTAGAATGGTTTTTAGGCACCATTTTGTAATTGAGAGATCCTGATGTACCCCTACAGTGGAAACCCTCAAAAAGTGACCCCATTTTGGAAACTACACCCTTCAAAGAATATATTAAGCGGGGTACTGACCACTTTGACCCCCTAAGCGTTTTACGGAATTTGGAAACACTTGGCTGTGAAAATCAAAAGTTTCATTTCTTCCAATAAAATGTTGCTTTAGCCCGAAATTTTTCATTTTCACAAGGGGTAACAGGAGAAAAGCACCCCATAATTTGTTCCCCATTTTCTCCTGAATAAGGCAACACCCCATATGTGGTGGTAAACTGCTGTGGGGGCGCATGGCAGGACTCAGAACAGAACGAGCGCCATATGGATTTTGCAGAACAGATTTTGATGGATTGGTTTGCAGAGCCATTGATTTTTATTTTTTTGAGTTATTGTCTTATGTGGGGGCTCATTTTTTGCGGGATGAGGTGACATTTTCATTGGTACCATTTTGAGGTACATAAGACTTTTTGATTGGTTGGTATTACACTTTTTGTGAGTCAAGGTGAAAAAAAATAGCTGTTTTGGCATAGTTTTTTTTGTAATTTTTTGCAGCATTCACCTGGGGGGCCATCTCATGTAATATTTTTATAGAGCAGGTTGTTACGGACGTGGCAATACCCAATATGCCTAACATTTTTATTTGTGGATAGTTTTACACATTAGATTTATTTTTGAACAGAATAAAATCCTTTTTTGTGTTGCCATTTTCTGAGAGCCATATTTTTTTTAATTTTTTGGGCGATTGTCTCAGGTAGGGTATCATTTTTGCGGGAAAAGATGACGGTTTGATTGGTACCATTTTGGGTTAAATATGCCTTTTTGATCACCTCACCTGCTATTACACTTTTTGTGAGGGAAGGTGACCAAAAAATGTTTTGGCACAGATTTTTTTTTTTTTTACTGCGTTCACCTGGCGGGGTGGATGAGGTTATATTTTTATAGAGCCGGTTGATACGGACGCGGCGATACCTAATATGTATACTTTTCTCTTTTCCCCTTTTTTTTTTAACTTTATTTTGGGAAAACTGTACTTTTATTTTTTGTAAAACTTTATTTTTTTAACTTTTCTTTAACTTTTTTTTAAACTTTATTTAACTTTTGGGGGTCTGATCCCCTTAACAATGCATTATAATACTGTTGTATTGTAATGCATTGGCTGTAAGTGTATTACTCAATGTAATACACTTAGGCTCCATTCACACATCCTGTTTTTCTTTCCTGATTCGATCCTGATCCTGATCTGGATCCATTCATTTCAATGGGTCCTGAAAAAATCAGGATTGAATCAGGAAAGAAAAACAGGACGTGTGAATGGAGTCTTACAGCCTGCTTCCTGTGC
>ONZH01012644.1:0-52913 GCA_900303285.1 Rhinella marina
CTTTTAGATATTTTTTTATGTAATTATATTGAAGCTCGTATTTGAGCCTACAAAATCCATTTTTTTATTTTGAACAATCGTGTATTTTTAAAATGACTTTATTACTGTCTATTGCTTATTTCTTATGTTGTCCTGCTACCTGTTGGCCAAAATAAGAATTGCCGTTTGAATGCTCTCTTCAGCGAGGCTGAGCGCTTTCAAACCAATTACCGACATCCTCACTGACCCCATAGAATGCTGGTAACACTCCTGGAAGTGCAAGCGTCTGGGTTTTTGCGCATTTAGATGCCGTGATCTCGCATGAGAAGAGTGAGTTGCCTGTCCAGGAACGGGTCAGAAACACGTGTCTCCAAGGCACCCAATTGCAGGCTGAAATTGCCATAGATGCAATCCCTGCACATTCCTCAAGACTACACTATCCCCCATCATCCCAATAGTAAAACAACACATTCCCAGCGAATAATCGGGGGTTGGGGCTGGATACATAGAAATCTACACATCCGATATGAGCTTACACAGGCCAAGAACACAACCTAGCGCACTCGAGGAAAACAAAAATGTTTAGACATTTCCAGTACGGGTTGGCGCACTGACAACCTCCCTCATCCTCTAGGGATGTCATAGGTTGGCCCAGGACAGGCAGCTCCGCTCCGAGGCCTTCACATTATCTTGATGATTTCCTCTAAAATGGTTAAAGGGGTTTTACAAGAAAAGAAAAATAACCCGGCTCTGCCCAACCTGCGAAAACAAATTCTGCCCCTTATTTCTTTAACCCTTTTAACGACCTGGAAATTTTCGATTTTTTTGTTTTTGTTTCTTTACTCCCAGCCCTCCCAAAGCCAGAACTTTTTTATTTTTTCACATAGCTTCACATAGCTATGTTTTTGAAGGCACTTTCTAATGGCACCATATACGGTTGCATAAAAAGTGGTGGGGTGAAATTATAAAAAAGAAACAAAACATTCCACCACAATTTTATGATTTTTTTTCCTCCATTTCCTGTGAGGTAAAACTGACCTGTTACTTTTATTCCCCGGGTCAGAAAAAATACGACGATACCACATATGTATAATTATTTTTTTTTAATTAAAACTTTGCTTTTCATTGCCATATTGTGATTTCCCCCCCCCCCCCCCTTTTTTGTTGTTGTGTATGGAACTTTTTATTTATTTGTATATTTAGTTATAAATATATTTTTTATATAGTATATAATATATTATATTTATTATTATTTATATTATTTATTATTATGTTTATTTTTAGTGATTTTATTTTATATATATATAATTATAATCATTACTTATTATTTTTTATTTCTAGATATATATATATATATATTTTTTTTTTTATATATATAAATAGATTTATAAATATATATTTAACTTTTTCCATTTTGCTGTTTGCAGTTTATTTTTATATTTTAACGGTATGGGCGTTTTTACATGCGGCGATGTTCATGATGTGTATTTATTATTGTTTACATATTTTTATTTACATTTTGGATAAAGGGAGGTGATATGAATTTTCTTAAAAAACATTTTTGTTACACTTTTTTTTATAGTTCCCACAGGAAACTATAAGAATCAATCATGGAAGCTAGTATTCAGCAGCCTCCTCACACAGGAGGACAGCGGTTGCCGCATATGCGCTCTTGCTCCCCGATTCCGTACAAGGGGAGCCAGAGCACAACCGGAAATGTCTGTACATTCAGGGTAAAACCTCTGCTTTAGCATGTGGTCAATTATCTTGTTAAATGTACACTGTGGCCATGATCCATATGTCCATAACTATATTAACCACCTAACTTTTTACCCGAGTCCAACTCGGGCAGTGTGAAAAATAGCTAACTGGAGGTGGGAGGGCTGCTTTAGATGGTGATATCTCATCAATGGTAGCAGCTGGAAACATGCAACTGGTCTTGAATGAAAGCTAAAGTGCAAGCAACAAAGGAGAAATCACAGCTGCATTCACAGCATCCTGATTTCTATCAGTGATATCTTTCTCTGTCCTGAATATATTGCTGTCAGAAGTTGTCTGAAAGCTTGGAATGTCTGCTTTCCAACAAGATCAGTTGCATGTTTCTAGCTGCTACCATTCAGGAGGTAGCATCATCTAAAGCAGGGGTGCACAACGTTTTCTGGGTGGGGGCCACATTGTCCGACTGAACCAACGTCAAGGGCCGAAAATAAAATTTAAAGGGGTATTACAACTGAAATACTGTATTTATGGCAGATTGAACACACAGTGTATACCATTAATGTATAGTTACAGTTCCAGGAGTCCCATCTAATGGGAGAAATACATGAAAAATGCATGTGAGCAGCCACAAAACATGGACATACATGTCTGTTACCAGATGGATGGGGCCACACAGAATGGTATCAAGGGCCGCATGTGGCCCCCGGGCAGCAGGTTGTGCACCCCTGATCTAAAGCAACCCTTCCCCCTCCAGTTAGCTACTTTTCCCACTACTGGAGCTCCACTCTGGCAAAACAGTTAGGGGGTTAAAGAGGGTCTCTCACTAAATTTCACAATGCAAACTATATGTAGTATTAAATAGATTTTATTATACCTGATGAGGCTGATGTACTTATTCTCAAACTCCATTTTCCATGCTATGGGGCCCATGTGGAAAAGGGACCCTCAGTGAACCAAAGGTTCCACACCCTAATTACACTCATTACTGTCCAGCTCCAGTACAGTATCTTCAGTGGGTGGAAATGACTTGTGATGATGTCATCACAGGTCCTGTACATCTAATAAAGGAAATGCATAGAGCATGGTGTAGTTCACAAGTTATACAGGAACATCGGCAAGGACCTGTGATGACATCATCATCACAGGTCCTATACATCTAGTAAAGGAAATGCACAGAACATGTTGTAGTTCCCAGGTTAGATATGAGCATCTACAGTACCAGGACCTGTGATAACATTATCACAGGTCCTATACATCTAGTAAAGGAACTGCACAGCGCATTATCATAGGTCCTTTAACCCCCAACAGCATAGAGAGGAACTGCAGGATGAGCCCTCCACTGAGACTAAAATAGGAGGAGGACCTCCTCTCTTTCTCTTCGTTTGCCCCATTCCCTATTTTATAGATAGTACTGCAGACAGTTAAAACCACTATCACCTCACAAAATAATCAGAACTGGTGTTGAGCAAATCGAGCTTTGGATCCAAGATACGAAGTAGCTTCATTCAAAACTTTGTTTTAAAATGTATGGGCTCCGGCGAGTTGAAATTAATTATCACCTAAGTCTCGCGAGGTATCGAAGTCGAGTTCGGAACCGGCTAATACCTCGGTACCGAAGCCAACTACAGATCCACGTTCTAAAATGCTTTTCAAGTTCTAAAATCGAATGCCGAAGTTATTCAGATAAGTCCCGCAAGACTTTGGTGATAACAAATTTCCTTCGCCAGAGCCCATACATTTCAATGCTGTACAGAGATGGATTTATGATCCGAAGCTCGATATATATATATATATATATAAAATATATATATATATATATATATATATATATATATATACACATACATACACACTGCAGTATTATATGGTATAATAGATGCAATGGACACAGGTATGTAGTATACACAGATATATAGTATATACAGCAGTGTACTGATATGTGAGGTACGAGGTATAATAGATGCAATGTGTACAGATATATAATATATACAGTAGTGTACTGATATGTGAGGTACGAGGTATAATAGATGCAATGTGTACAGATATATAATATATACAGTAGTGTACTGATATGTGAGGTACGAGGTATAATAGATGCAATGTGTACAGATATATAATATATACAGTAGTGTACTGATATGTGAGGTACTAGGTATAATAGATACAGTGTGTACAGATATATAGTATATACAGCAGTGTACTGATATGTGAGGTACGAGGTATAATAGATCTAGTGTGTACAGATATATAGTATATACAGCAGTGTACTGATATGTGAGGTACAAGGTATAATAGATGCAGTATGTTAAGATATATAGTATATAAAGCAGTGTACTGATATGTAAGGTACGAGCTGTAATTTATACCTCAAATATCAGTACAATGCTGTATATGCTGGCCAGGAACAGTTAGTGGGAAGAAGCTATGAATGGGGCATGGGGGCCCAGTGATTTCTATGTACACCCCTGAATTAAGGGCTTGTACTTCTAGTTCCTGCTGGATCAACTGCCAGCTTAATATGAATGTTATAACTTTGTCTACTTAGTAGTTTGAAAAAAATAACAAATTCTAACTTTTATCTTTACAGAAACTCACAGTAAAAATTTGAATGGAAAGGTTATATTATCACTAAATTCTAAAGCAAACGCTGAATATACAAGGCAGTGCTCTTCAGGAGAAAATCTCATTACCCTTACTGTAAATCCAGGACTTCACAGTACAGATCTGTCATATAATCTCTCTAATCATGAGGAGCCTTCTCCTGACCAATCACAGATTGTTACCACAAGTACAGGTCAAAAAAAGGATAAAAGATTTCAATGTGATAAAGAGTTCAGGAAAAGATCAAGACTTTTTACACACAGAAGTCACACAGGAGAGAAGCCATACTCCTGTTCAGAATGCGGAAAGTGCTTTACGAATAAATCAAATCTTCTTACACATCAGATAATTCACACAGGAAAGAAACCATATTCATGTTCTGAATGTTTGAGGTGTTTTACAGTGAAATCAAGTCTTGTTAGACATGAGAGAATTCACACAGGAGAGAAGCCGTATTTATGTTCAGAATGTGGGAAATCTTTTACTCAAATATCGCATCTTGTAACACATAAGAGACATCACACAGGAGAGAAACCATATTCATGTTCAGAATGTGGGAAATGTTTTCCTCAAATATCACATCTTGTAACACATATGAGACATCACACAGGAGAGAAGCCATATTCATGTTCAGAATGTGGGAAATGTTTTACATATAAATCATATTTAGTTAGGCATGAGAGAATTCACACAGGAGAGAAGCTATTTTCATGTTTACAATGTGGGAAATGTTTTGCAGATAAATCAGATCTAGTTATACATGAGAGAATTCACACAGGAGAGAAGCCATATTCATGTTCAGAATGTGGGAAATATTTTACAAACAAATCACATCTGGTTACACATAAGAGATGTCACACAGGAGAAAAGCCATATTCGTGCTCAGAATGTGGGAAATGTTTTACCCAGCACTCATGTCTTGTTGCACATAAGAGACGTCACACAGGAGAGAAGCCGTATTCATGCTCAGAATGTGGGAAATGTTTTACCCAGAAATCATGTCTTGTTAGACATGAGAGAAGTCACACAGGAGAGAAGCCATTTTCGTGCTCAGAATGTGAAAAATGTTTTACTACTAAAGAGAAACTTAGGAAGCACCAGACAAGTCACACAGGAGAGAAGCTGTTTTGATGTTTCATGTGTGGAAAATGTTTTGTAAGAAAATTAAATTGTAAAACTGATCAGATCAGGAGAAAGTTTGGGCTTTAAACATTGATTTAGAATTATATTTTTGAATATGGGAAATGCTACAAGATAAAAAAAAAAGAATTTTAACCCCTTAGTGACCACCCATGCGCCTTTTTACGGCGGTCACTAAGGGGCCTTAGGCTGGGCCGCCTCTCTCACATGAAAGCCGCGGCCCTGCTCTAACAGCCCGGACCGGCAGGGGTGCCGATCCGGGCTGTTTAACACTTTACATGCCGTCGGCAATGGCGCCCGCCGCATGTAAAGTGCTGACAGAGGGAGCGGTCTCCCTCTGTCTCCCATCGGCACCCTGCAAAACCGATCGCAGGGTGCCGATGTGTGGGAAGGCTGGCAGGGGTCTGATCTAGGCCCCAGACCAGCCTTGAGTAGATTACCAGCAGACTGCGCCTCTCTGGCGCAGCCTGCTGGTCAAAGTATGAATAACATTGCCATTAAAATGCAATGCACTATAGGGATAATGCATTGCATTTTAAAGGCAATCAAAGTACTGTTTGTTATAGTCCCTCTGTGGGACTATTAAGTAGTAAAAAAATTAAAAAAAAACACATTTATTCTATTAAAAAAATCCCATAAAAAAAATTACTCTTTTTTTTCCATTGAAAATAAGCTTTTCAATGAAAAAAATTGCAAAAAAAAAAATCTTCCCCATATGTTTGGTATTGCCACGTCCGTAACGACCCGTACTACATAAATATCACAAAAATTAGCCCCTACGGTAAACACAATTAAAAAAAAAATTAAAAAAAAAAAAGACAATTGCTAATTTGTTCTTAGTTGCCACCAAAAAAACATTATAACAAGCGATCAAAAAGTGTCATTTACTCAAAAAGGATACCAATGAAAAGTACAAGTTGTCCCGCAAAAATGAAGCCCTGACACAACTCCATAGAAAGAAAAATTAAAAAAAAATTTGTTCTTGGGAATCAGCAATGCAAAAACTTTTATTGCAAAAAAGTAGTAAAACGCAAAAAAAACTATATGTATTTGGTATCATTGTAATCGTATTGATCCAGAGAATAAATATATGTTGTAATTTATACCGAAAAATGATCGCCGTAAAATTTATAATGTAAAAACGCAGTGGTGGTATTGCAATTTTTCCCATTTCCCTCCCAGAAAGAGTTAATCAAAGTTAATCAGAAAGTTATCTGTACCCCAAAATGGCACCATTAAGAACTACAACTTCTACCGTAAAAAATAAGCCCTCATACATCTATATAGACGGAAAAATGAAAAAGTTATAGCTCTTGGAACACGACGATGAAAAAAGAAAAAAAACGCTTGGTCACTAAGGCCAAAACAGGCTGGTCACTAAGGGGTTAAACCCCTGCTATTCACAGACTAATCGTGCAGCTATTTTAGAGTTTTTGCTGTTAAAAAGCAGCCAAACCAGAAAAGTCACAGTCAAGTTGCAGTGGCACATGACTCGCATTGTGTTCTGTGATGGTAAAGTCACATATGACCCAGCAACCAAATATCTAAGTGTTGGATTGTTTGTAACCGCTGCAGCATACTGTATGTTGCATTGTGATTATCGTATATTTCTCTGTGTTCAGTTGTGACTGAGATCCAAGTATTGTGAATATAAAGACGAGAAGAAGATCCTTGTTTAGCTCCAGAGCAGTGAAGATGAACTGTCCCCATGAACCTTGCTTCTTATCTCTGTATTCACACCTCCACCCACACTGCGGGAGAGTCCAGAGTGACATGGGGAGAAGTAACAACGCTCCATGTAATAGTATTATAACGTATGTGGACATATTAATATTTCATCTTCATCCAAACAGTATTTACAGATAAAATAAACTCTTCTATTTGCTCCACGACATCGTCACCATTGTCACTGACAGACATTGTCTTCTTGGCTCATATTCTACTTCCTCCTCGTACTGTGACCTTCATTGCTCCTACAGACTAACCCTCCTGTGCAGAGACAGTGATATTGGTGACATGATGACTATATCAATGATTTATCTGACCGGGTGATCTGTGATAATTAACCCCGTATGTACCTGATACCTCGGTTCCCCTGACTCCTTTGGGTCAGCTTTCAACCACATCGGGGCTACTACAGGAGGTAGCGGCTTGGTGGCTTCCCTGCAGAAAAGTCCATATACCTATAAAGAGTTTAAAGGGTGAATACTAGAGGACTACCAGGATAATAGGAGTGGATTCCAGAGGTGGGACCTGCACCGATCTGACATTTGTGGCTCTCCCAGAAAAGAAGTAATAAATTCTCAACCTTTCGGACCACTTTATTCCAGACTAACTAGAGCTTTGGACATCTGGATACATTAAGGAAATGAAGATTATGTTCCTCGTTAGAGTCAGGAAAGATCAGGAGAAAAAAGAAAAAGACAATACCAAGGATCAGGTTAGAGACTAATGGAGTCATTTATTACTGGTGTAATGTAAAACTGGCTTAGTTGCCCATAGCAACCAGATTCCATTTTTCATTTTTGACAGCTCCTTTGGAAAATCAAAGGTGGAATCTGATTGGTTACTATGGGCATCTAAGTCAGTTCTACTTTACACCAGTTTGATAAATGACCCCATAAGTACATGCATCTATGTTGAGAATACCCTCAGTCCACCTTCACTCATGCTTGCGGAACGCGGAGAGGCTCCAGTTCCATCCCCAGCTCAGACATGTTTAATGGCAGCCAACAACATAGAAACACAGCCCCTTCTTATAGTTTGCTATCTTCATACTTCAGAACAGATGGCAATATCTGCCTTGCTGAACTCGCCCAGACTGCACCATCATGCAAGCAAAGGGTTGTGCTACGTGGGAGGAGTCCTGCTGGCAATCACATGGCCAACTCTTCAAGGCCCCCTCCTGATGTCTGCCATAACAGGAACATCTTCACAGCAATGGTGAAACACCTCTCCCCACCAGGAAGAACAGGAAAACACTGAGTCAAAGGAAAGGCAAATTTATTCCTCCCGTCCCTGCCTGGTTGGAGGAAGGTCTCTCTCATGTTAATGCCATCATGGCGGACAAAAAGGAAAAGATTTGGTTTCAGATAGAAGAGAGCAGTCACTGGCATTGTGTAGTAGAGCAGGGGTGATATCACCGGATGAAGTGTATAGTTGGGTGTCTTCCGTATAGAGATGGTACTGAAAATCAGATCTGCTGATGATGACGACTTACGACTGACTTCCTCAAAAATCCGAACCTCTCTCTCCCGGCTCCAAGATTTCTCCCGAGCTGCACCGGTTCTCTGGAATGCCCTACCCCAAGAAATCAGGCTAAATCACAACATACACCATTTTAGGCGCTCCCTAAAAACACATTTTTTTAGGTTGCCCTATCACCTCCCCTGATCGAACTCCTCTCCATACACAGCCCATTCATCATTCCCTGAACCTGATCCTCCACCGCACCCAGAAGCACTTCATATATGGCTGCTGACGGCTCACGTGGCTTTATATCTGCTCCTCTATTCTCCCAAGATGGCCGGACCATTGTACAAAACAAGCACTTCTACCTTCTGTGTCACCCCTATCTCCTGATAAGTAAGCTCTTGTGTCTCCCCTATCTCCTCATAGATTGTAAGCTCTTGCGAGCAGGGCCCGCATTCCTCTTGTTGTAATAATGGACTTGTCTGTTGCTATGTTATTTATCACTGTTTGTACATGAACCCCTGAACTGTAAAGCGCTGCGGAATATGTTGGCGCTATAGAAATAAAGATTATTATTATGGTCTGTGTGATAAGGGTTGTGTAGATGGAAAAGAGATGAGGACCTAGAAATGAACCTTAAGGAATCCCAACATCAAGAGGAAGAGAAGAGGGCAATAAGAAAGGCGCTTGGAGACTACTTCTTCTGTGACTGGGTCAGAGGTGGAAGTGAACCAGAGATGATTTGGGTGATTTCATATTGCTTTTTGAAGTAGGTTTCTAGATCTTCAGCACAGGTCGTTTTTGGGCATCTGCACTTTTGGACTGAGGCGGGAGTGAAAAGTGTTGAGTGTTGAGTCGAACGGTAGAGCTATAGGGCCTTATACAGTGCCTTGTGAAAGTATTCGTCCCCCTGGAACTTTTCAACCTTTTGCCACATTTCAGGCTTCAAACAAAAAGATATAACATTTTACATTTTTGGTGAAGAATCAACAACAAGTGGTCACAATTGTGAAGTGGAACAAAATTTATTGGATCATTTAAACTTTTTTTGTAATAATAAAACTGAAAAGTGGGGCGTGCAAAATTATTCGTCCCCCTTGCATTAATACTTTGATGCGATCACAGCTGCGGTCTCTTGGGGGATGTCTCTATCAGTTTTCACATCTAGAGACTGAAATTCTTGCCATTCTTCCTTGCAAAACAGCTGGAGCTCTTTGAGGTTGGATGGAGACGTTTGTGAACAGCAGTTTTCAGCTCTTTCCACATCTTCTCCATTGGATTCAGGTCTGGACTGTGACTCGGCCGTTCTAAGACCTGGAGACCTTTATTTTTGAACCATTCCATTGTAGATTTTGCTTTATGTTTGGGATCATTGTCTTGTTGGAAGATAAATCTCCGTCCTAGTCTCAGGTCTTTTCATCCAGAATGGTCCTGTATTTGGCTCCATCCAGCTTACCATCAATTTTAACCATCTTCCCTGTCCCTGCTGATGAAAAGCCCAAACCATGATGCTGCCCCCACCATGTCTGACAGTGGGGATGGTGTGTTCAGGGTGATGAGCTGTGCTGCTTTTACGCCAAACATATAGTTTTGCATTGTTTCCAAAAAGTTGGATTTTGGTTTCATCGGACCATAGCACATTCTTCCACATGTTTGGTGTCTCCCAGGGGCTTGTGGCAAACTGTTAACCAGACTTTTTATGGATATCTTTGAGAAATGGCTTTCTTCTTGCCACTCTTCCATAAAGGGCAGATTTGTGAAGTCTTGGACTGATTGTTGTCCTGTGGACAGACTCTCCCACCTCAGCTGTAGATCTCTGCAGTTCATCCAGAGTGATCATGGGCCTCTTGGCTGCATTTCTGATCAGTCTTCTCCTTGTTTAGAGGGACGGCCGGGTCTTGGTAGATTTGCAGGGGTCTGATACTCCTTCCATTTCAATATGACGCTTGCACAGGGGCGTAACGATCGCGGTCGCAGAGGGTGCGACCGTGACCGGGCCCGGCGGGGAAAGGGGGCCCGGGGCCCGCAAGTGCATGTCATTTTCAGGGGCAGAGAGGCCTGCCCCATACCACCCCCAGCCAGCAGGTCCCCACGCCGCGCGGCATGCCCACCCTTACCACACACCAGGCTGGAGTACTGTTCCCGGCTCCAGTGCTGCGAGTGGCTCTGTGATCCCGCGAGACATGCTGCTGGGTCACATGTCTCACGGGATCTTCCTGACCGGATGTTCGGGCGCTAAGTGGGGACTGAGGAGAAGGCGTCGGCGCACCTGGTAAGTATATTTTGTGTGTGTGTGTGTCTGTCCATTTTTTTTATAGTCCAGGGCACCCACCTGGACTATAAAAGAATTTTAAAAAAATCTGGGGACACCTGGGCTGCCTGGAAAAGGCAGGTAATCGATTATAAAGGGGGGGCCCCCGCCGCCCATATAGAGGGCCGCCTGGCCGTGCAAAACCGCCCACAGGACACATAGGGCAGCCAAAATGGAATTACTTAGCAATAGCAATATATACAAAAACGGGGGGAAAATGGTTTTATATACAGGGGGGGGGGGAATGGATTATTAATTATACAGAGAGGGGAAAAAAAATGGAATTCCATCTATACAGATGGGGGGGGTTATATACAGTGGGGGGGAATGGATATATATATACAGAGGGGCAAAATGGAATTTCTATATATATACAGATGGGGGGGCAAGAAAGCAATATATATAGAGAGGGGGGAAATGGATATATATATATATATAGAGAGAGAGAGAGGGGCAAAATGTAATTTCTATATATACAGATGGGGGCAAAAAAGGAATATATATATAGAGGGGGGGGAATGGTTTTATATACAGTGGGGGGGAATGGAATTTCTATATATACAGATGGGGGGGGGGCAAAAAAGCAATATATATAGAGAGGGGGGGGAAAAAAAAAATATATATATATATATATGGAAAGGGGCGGCGGGGGAGTGTTGGGCGTTCCCGGGGGGGGGGGGGCCCAAATTAAAAGTTTTCCCTGGGGCCCATAGACCTCTAGTTACGCCACTGCGCTTGCACAGGGCTCCTTGGGATGTTTAAAGCTTGGGAAATCTTTTGGTATCCAAATCCGGCTTTAAACTTCTCCACAACAGTATCAGGGACCTGCCTGGTGTGTTCCTTGGTCTTCATGATGCAGAACCCTGAGACTATCACAGAGCAGGTGCATTTATACGGAGACTTGATTACACACAGGTGGATTCTATTTCTCTTCATCGGTCATTTAGGACAACATTGGATCATTCAAAGATCCAGAACACAATAATATGCCGCGATGACAGCCAGCCCTAAGCTAGGGATGCTGGGTCTCTGCCCCTATAGAGCCCTATAATAAATTACACAGGAGCAACAAAGCACCCCAAATATGTATGGGCGTCCTAGCTAACGAGTCCCTGGTTGTCCCTAGAGCACAGGTAGACTGCCCAGCGTTCGTCACAAGGGAGACACACAGGGAAACCCTAGAAGCTAAGAAATATAAAATGTCAACAAGATTGTCCCAATGCGTTTCCTTGGCATACATTACCAATTCCTCAGGGGACCAATGTTTCAGATATGTAGAGGACCAGCGCTGGTATTCCTTCTGGACCGATTATTAGAAGTCAGGCTCACCGCCTGTCAATGTATGTGACAGTCCGCAGTGGCCCACGCAGGTGAGGCATATGGCGTCCACCACGCTTTCTGTATTGGGCAGATTCATACACCCCGCCTGTGGAAACTAACTCCGCCCTCCACTCCACATCTCAGTGGAGGGCGCGCATCCAGGGGGTGTGAGAGAGGATGGCCCTGGCCGTGACGTATGGACAATAGTCACGCCCTTCGTCTCAACACCTCCATGCGCTGGATACGATAGCCGCGCTGAGCGCTATGAGCAAATAACAGGGTGGTAACTCTGAGGGAAAAGAGCACATAAAGAAATGGTCATAAATATAATGAAAATAAGTCAGTGAGGTATTAGAAAAGGGATTTGAGTATCTCACATACCATACCTGCCTCCTGCCCTGTCCAACTACCATATTTAACTGTAGAACACTTTGCTGATGATGACACTTCACCTAAGACATCTTCTGCTCTTGTGCCACCCCTATACCATGTCTAAATTTATAGTGGTGTTTATAGTAGTGTGTGCTTACATCTGGGGCTAATTAACCTTGCTTACTCTATTAACCAGGTCACTTCAACTGAGTTTTCCAGGATCTTAATATTGATAACTTATCCTCAGGATATGGTGCTCGGATCGGATGTATGTACTGTATTGTAATGTAGAGGGGATCAGACCCCCCAAAAGAGAAAAAGAAAAAAGAAAAGTTTTAAGTAAAGAAAAGCTCCCTTTTCTCCCCATCAATCCATTTACAATGAAAAATAAAAAAAATCCATAACGACCAGCTCAATAAAAATATCACATGGTCTACCCTGGTGAACGCCATAAAAAATAGTAACGGTGCCAGAACAGTCATTTTTTTTCTTCACCTGACCTCACAAAGAGCTTAATATCAAGCAAGACAATCGCCAAAAAATAAAAAGAATATAGCTCTCTTTTTTTTTTTTCTTTTTTCTTTTCAAAAATGCTTTAATGCTAAATGACAACGCTGCCACTTTTTGGTCACCACACAAAGAGCATAAAATCAAGCAATCAAAAAGTAATTGCTCTGCAGTTCCATTTATTATTTCACTCTACAGCCTCTACAGTTGTCAGCACCACATTGGGCCTCCAATGTGCACGGTGCTCTTCCACTCCTCAGCAAAAGATTAGGGCCAAATGTAGGGAGTTTCTAAAACCAGGAAGGAGGGCATAGTAATAATAGGGGGCACAATGGACAGTGAAATGGCTTATCTGTGTAAAAATTGCAATTTTCACTTTGTACCATCTGCTGGGCTTCAATTTCTTTCAAAACACCTGTGGGGTCAAACTGCTGAGTACACCCATTGGTAAATTCTGTGAGGGGTGTGGTTTCTAAAATGGGGTCACCTCTTGGGGGTTTCTTTTATTTCCCCTCAGAACCTCTGCAGTTCTCGGCCAGTGCTGTATAAATAAAAAAACTAGGCCTCTCTTGCTTTCTCTTCTGAACCCTGCGGTGTGTCAATACAGGAGTTTCTGACCACATATGGGTTGTTGTCGTTCTCGGGAAAAATTCTGCAAGAAAATTTGAGGTGCTTTTGTCCTATTACCACTTGTGAAAATGAAAGATTAGAAGCTAAAACTACATATAATTGAAATACAATGTCATTTTTCTTTTCATGCCCCCATTTAAAAAAAAATAAATTCTATGAAACACCTGTGGGGTCAAAGCGCTCACTACATCCCTCAAAAAATTCCTAGATGGGTATAGGTTTCAAACATGGTCACTTTTACCTCAGAAAGTCGTGAAATGCAACGTGGTGTCAAAAACCATTCCCACCGAAAGCCATATGACGATCCATCCATTCTGAGCCCTCCCATGTGCCCATACAGCAGTATATAACCGCATATGGGGTGTTGCGGTATTTAGGAGAAAATGGGTAAGAAATTGCGGGGTGCTTTTTCTCCTATTACCCTTTGTGAAAATGAAAAAAAATTGGGCCTACAGCAACATTTTATTGAAAAAATATTTTTTTCAAGGACCGGTGTTTCTAAATTCTGTGAAATACTCATTCCATCAAAGCACTCACTATACCCCTTAAAAAGTTCCTAGGGGTGGTTTTTTCCAAAACAGGGTAAGTTTTGGGGGTTTCCACTGTAGGGGCATTTCATGGTCTCTTCTATTATGACATGGCATCCAAAAACCATTTCAGCAAAATATGCCCTCAAAGAACCATGTGGTGCTTCTTCCCTTCTGTATCCTGTTGTGTGCCCCAACAGCCACTTACAACCACATAGGGGGTGTTTTTGTAAATTGCAGAACCAGGGTTATAAATATTAAAGTTTGTTTTGCTGTTAACCCTTGCTGTATTACAAGAATGGATTAAAATGGAAAAGCTGCAAAATAAAATATATTTTTTTTAAATTTCACCTCCATTTTGCTTTAATTCCTGTGGAACACCTAAAGGGTTAACAAAGTTTGTAAAAAAAGAAAAAAAAAGAAAAGAAGTTTTGAATCATTTGAGGAGTTTAGTTTCTTAAATGGGGTCATTTATGTTTTTTTATCATTTCTGTAGCTCTATGCCTATACAAGTGTGCAATGGGCCCTGAAATATTTTCAAGTAAAATCTATGCCCTGAGAGCTGGGTGCACCTGTTGTTTTGGGCCCTTCCATGTGTCCCGGCCCAGAATTAGGGCCACAAGGGGAATATTTCAGAAAATGGGAGAAGTATGGTGATAAAATACCGGCTGCATTTCTTCATTGTTAGCGATCATTAGCACGGAGGACCGGGAAGCGGTGAAGACTCTGGACTTACCCGCTTCCTGGTCCTCCGCTTGGCTGTCGGCTGTGCAGGACTGCACACAGTGTGAGGGCGGGCAGGCGGCAGGAGGAACCAGAGCACGGGCAGAGAGGAGCGGCGGTGTCCGGGAGCAGGAGAGGTGTTTTTTTTGTATATGCTCTGTGGCTGGATGGCTGATGGGGGCTGAATTGAGAGGCATATGGGGGCTGACATGAGAAGCATATGGGGGCTGATATGAGAGACATATGGGGGCTGATATGAGAGGCATGGGGCTGATATGAGAGGCATGGGGCTCTTATCGGAGGTCTGATTGGGGGTCATTCAAATTAGGGTCTGAGCTGAGGTCTTGTTAGGGTCTTATTAACATTGGGGGCCTGATTGCTGGTCTGACCTGAGGTCTAATGAAAAATAGTTTTTTCTTACTGTCCTCCTCTAAAACCTAGGCGAAAAACACGGAATGTTGCATTTTTTTAAATGGCACCAATTTTTGTATTTTTAGTAAATATATTCAAATTGTATAGGTCTAATTTTACCACCTAAATAAAGTAAGGAAAATACAATGTCAGAATTACCTGGATGTGCAATACCTTTAATTTTACTAAAATCTGGCATGGTCATTAAGGTCTTTTTAGGGCTGGTCATTAAAGGGTTACACTTGCACGCACAATATGAAAACCACTTCTCCAGCCATACCCGTTACATACGTAATAAGAGATCTGATGTATTGGCCGTCACTGGTTCTGTCGTCAGAAAAATAAAGTTCCGGGTCTTGGAACGCAGCCACATATAAAGAGGTGTTTTTATTATGCAAGTATAACATAATAAAACCAATATAAATGTGTCATCATCATCATCATAGTGACCACAGAATAAATTTATCATATTACTTATAGCACACAGTGAACGCCGTTAAAATAAAACACAAATAATGTTAAAGTTGCTGTTTTTTTATCATCTCCCCCATAAAAATAAATAAAAACATATAATACACTATATACATCCTAAAACAATTCCTTAAAAAAAAACTTGTCCTGCAGAATTCAAGATCTTATATAGCTGAACTGTAAAAAGTAAAAACGTTACGACCACTGGAACATGGAGGGGATCAAATGTTACTGTTCCTCAGGGAGTTCTGTCACTAAGTGGTATAAAGCACTTCAGTCACCCGAGCGGCAACTATATTTACTTCAGACATCATTTCCAAATCTACAATAAAAATTTTTTGGGAGAGTTTGAATATGACTCTTGTTGGGGGGGGGGGGTTTAAAGGGGGTGTCCAGGTGTTTTATACTGATGGCCTATCCTCAGGATAGGCAATAAATATTAGATCAGCAGCAGTTTTCCCAGAACCACCGCGGCCTCCACGCAGCTTACAAAGTACAGTGCCATATATTGTATAATGGCGGTGCTTGGTATTGCAGCTCGGCCCCATTCACTTCAATAGGAGTGAGCTACAAATAAGCCATGCGACCCATGAAGAGTACTTCACCGGCCTATGAAGAGGCCATGTTGCTCACCGGCCTCTTCAAGCAGATTAAGGGGTTGTCCAACTTTAAACTTGTATTATCAGATCCCACAGAGTGGCTGGATATGCAAAGCTGATCGTACTTACCTTGTCCTCGCTGATCAGTTGGCTCCACTGGTCCCTGGTCTCCCGGACAACAATATCCATTTTGACGCCTGGAAACATAACCATAGCGGTGCAGCAGTGACATACCACCTGACATCAGAACTGATTAGCCAGAACCCAGCGGTGGGGACAAGGTTAGTATGATCACTACCAAGGGTCTGGCCTCTATGTGGAGTCTGATATGGGGGTTGGGGGGATAGGGGGTGGACAACCCCTTTAAAGACAATGAATTGCCTAATATGTTAAATATATATGAAAATAGCTTGTCCTTGTGTGATATCTATGTATAACAAGACTTTATCTGAAAAGTGATTCCTGCATTCTGAACATGAAGACAACTTCTCTCCTTATCTCATGTGTGAATTCTGTCATGTAAAACAAGATTTGATTTCCGTGTAAAACATTTCCCACATTGTGAACATGAAAACGGCTTTGCCCCTGTGTGAATTCTGTCATGTTTATGTAGATCTGATTTTTGTCTAAAACATTTCCCACATACTGAACATGAATATGGCTTCTCTCCTGTGTGAATTCTTTCATGTGTAACAAGATATGACTTCCGTGTAAAACATTTCCCACATTCTGAACATGAATATAACTTCTCTCCTGTGTGACTTCTCTCATGTCTAACAAGATGTGCTTTCCGTGTAAAAAGATTTCCACATTCTGAACATGAAAACGGCTTCTCTCCTTTGTGACTTTTCTGATGTATAACAAGAGCTGACTTTTGTGTAAAACGTTTCCCACATTCTGGGCATGAATACGGCTTCTCTCCTGTGTGACTTCTCTTATGTATAACAAGATGTGAATTATACGTAAAACATTTCCCACATTCTGAACATGAATATGGCTGCTCTCCTGTGTGACTTCTCTCGTGTGTAACAAGACTTGATTTCTCCGTAAAGCAC
The DNA here is from genome assembly GCA_900303285.1 of Rhinella marina. Classification (NCBI taxonomy): domain Eukaryota; kingdom Metazoa; phylum Chordata; class Amphibia; order Anura; family Bufonidae; genus Rhinella; species Rhinella marina. Next base: position 17,558 of record ONZH01012644.1, read on the forward strand.
TTTCCACATTCTGAACATGAATATGACTTCTCCCTTGTGTGAATTCTCTCATGTGTAACAAGATGCGATTTCTGTGTAAAGCATTTCTGACATTTTGAACATGAATATGGCTTCTCTCCTGTGTGACTTCTCTTATGTATAACAAGATGTGATTTTAGTGTAAAACATTTCCCACATTCTGAGCAGGGATGTGGCTTCTCCCTTGTGTGAATTCCTCTGTGTTTAGAAAGTCCGGAGCTGTAAGTGGACTCTTTATCACATTGAAACCTTTCACCCCCTTTCTGAGCTGCACTTGTGGTAACAATCTGCGATCGGTCAGGAGAAGGTTCTGCATGATTAGGTTTATATAACAGATCTGTACTGCGACGTTCTGGATGAACATTATTAGGAGTAATGATGGTTTCTTCTGAAAAGTTCTCCATGATATCTTCATCTTCTAGAGATAACATGAAGTTTTCCTCAGAATTGTTACTGGGGTTTTCTGTGAAGATAAGAATTGAAAACTTTTGAGGGTTTTTTTTTCAAGTAGACAAACTTATAATGTTACGGCTGGAAGTTGATCCTGCAGGAAGGAGAACTATCAGCCATTTATTTCAAATCCACTCCTGCCGTTGGCTAACAATAATTACACCTTATAAAGCTTCTATAACTTCCTAACAAAGTCCAGGATTCTGGTCTACACCTGGTCATGACTTTTATTACATACAGTAAATTATGACTTGATAAAACTCAAAAATGTGAAAAGCCCGACCCTGTCTGGCACCCAGTTCTGCTCTCGACACAGTACATTTTGCCCTTCAACATCAACTGGGCTTTCATACAACAAGACAAAGATCAATGATCTGTCACCATTCAACAGAAACTGAATCCATTATTAAACAGATATTACACCTGATGACACTGGTGTACTCATTAGAAGAATCCATAAAAAAGTGGGACATAAGGGGGAAAGGACCCTCCATAGACCTTATAGGAGACCCCAGAAGACATGTCCCCGGAGAGCTGTATAGTGTGCACTAGATTATAGACATCTGATATCACAGCCCAAGGTTGCTCCATCATCTAACATCCTGAAGACAACATGTCCCTTTGTGACTAGTGGGCATAGTTGTCAGGAGACCTTGTGTGTTGTCAGATTGGTCCTCAGTTCTTGCCCCCAGCCTCATATATGAAATTCTCCTCCACTGTTATTATTAGGGGTTTTCTTCACTAATTTATTTGATTTAAAGGAAATCACCAAAATCTCTGGATTTATTGTAATATCTGCAGACTAGCCCAAAATGATGCTGAGCTCTATCATACCAGCCGGTGATCAGATTCTCCTCCTGCCCTGAAGGCACCAAGGACAGAATCTGATGTCACTTTCTCCATTCATGATTCCATACCTGTGGTGACATCTCCTGGAATGTCCTCCTCCACCTCACTCTTACACGGGGGATCGCCCATCATCCTCTCTTCTTCATCCTCCACTTTAATATCAGTCAGATCTTCTCCCTGATTTGTCATCTGTAACAATTCAGTACAATACAGCAGACAGGTGGGAAATCTAACAGATCCACATAAGAGACCCCCACAATCTATGACCCCCTATATAGATGTGTATAGGGCTCAGCTCCATCTACCTGAGGGTTCTCTGGGACCTTCTCCTCTGGACAGTCCTGGGAATACAGAGGACGGGGACATCTCCTCCTGGATCCATCTGTGGAGAATACATGGCCTCCATTACATGTCACTGCACACACGTGTATACACTGCACATGACGGCTCTTACCTTGTGATATAAGAGGCTGGTGCTCCTCCATTACATATCACTGCACACACGTGTATACACTGCACATGACGGCTCTTACCTTGTGATATAAGAGGCTGGTGCTCCTCCATTACATATCACTGCACACACGTGTATACACTGCACATGACGGCTCTTACCTTCTGATATAAGAGGCTGGGGCTCCTCCATTACATGTCACTGCACACACGTGTATATACTGCACATGACGGCTCTTACCTTGTGATATAAGAGGCTGGTGCTCCTCCATTACATATCACTGCACACACGTGTATACACTGCACATGACGGCTCTTACCTTGTGATATAAGAGGCTGGGGCTCCTCCATTACATATCACTGCACACACGTGTATACACTGCACATGACGGCTCTTACCTTGTGATATAAGAGGCTGGTGCTCCTCCATTATATGTCACTGCACACACGTGTATACACTGCACATGACGGCTCTTACCTTGTGATATAAGAGGCTGGTGCTCCTCCATTACATGTCACTGCACACACGTGTATACACTGCACATGACGGCTCTTACCTTGTGATATAAGAGGCTGGTGCTCCTCCATTACATGTCACTGCACACACGTGTATACACTGCACATGACGGCTCTTACCTTGTGATATAAGAGGCTGGTGCTCCTCCATTATATGTCACTGCACACACGTGTATACACTGCACATGACGGCTCTTACCTTGTGATATAAGAGGCTGGTGCTCCTCCATTATATGTCACTGCACACACGTGTATACACTGCACATGACGGCTCTTACCTTGTGATATAAGAGGCTGGTGCTCCTCCATTATATGTCACTGCACACACGTGTATACACTGCACATGACGGCTCTAACCTTGTGATATAAGAGGCTGGGGCTCCTCCATTACATGTCACTGCACACACGTGCATACCTCCCAACTTTTGAAAATTGCAAAGAGGGACAATGTGTGCGGTGTACATCATGGCAGTTTTTTTCATATTAGACCACCCCTCTAAGTCCACCCAAAGCATAATTACTGGAGCCCTTGCGGCAATCTTTTTCTTCCATTTCAATGTCCATATAAATATTAGCACATAAATCATCAGATTATAGATATTTTAAGGTACTAATTGCACCAAATAATGAAGTTCTGATCTAATATACAGGTAGAAACCATACAGACACTTTAGTAAGGAGCAATTTAGTAAATTTATTAATGCACATTTATGTATTAATTCCCCAGGTCAAAAAGAGGGACATTTAAGGATCAAAGAGGGACAGAGGGACTTGGGTCAAAAAGAGGGACTGTCCCTCCAAAAGAGGGACACTTGGGAGGTATGCACGTGTATACACTGCACATGACGGCTCTTACCTTGTGATATAAGAGGCTGGTGCTCCTCCATTATATGTCACTGCACACACGTGTATACACTGCACATGACGGCTCTAACCTTGTGATATAAGAGGCTGGGGCTCCTCCATTACATGTCACTGCACACACGTGTATACACTGCACATGACGGCTCTTACCTTGTGATATAAGAGGCTGGTGCTCCTCCATTACATGTCACTGCACACACGTGTATACACTGCACATGACGGCTCTTACCTTGTGATATAAGAGGCTGGTGCTCCTCCATTACATGTCACTGTACACACGTGTATACACTGCACATGACGGCTCTTACCTTGTGATATAAGAGGCTGGTGCTCCTCCATTACATGTCACTGCACACACGTGTATACACTGCACATGACGGCTCTTACCTTGTGATATAAGAAGCTGGTGCTCCTCCATTACATGTCACTGCACACACGTGTATACACTGCACATGACGGCTCTTACCCTGTGATATAAGAGGCTGGTGCTCCTCCATTACATGTCACTGCTCACACGTGTATACACTGCACATGACGGCTCTTACCTTGTGATATAAGAGGCTGGAGCTACTCCATTACATGTCACTGCACACACGTGTATACACTGCACATGACAGCTCTTACCTTGTGATATAAGAGGCTGGTGCTCCTCCATTACATGTCACTGCACACACGTGTATACACTGCACATGACGGCTCTTACCTTGTGATATAAGAAGCTGGTGCTCCTCCATTACATGTCACTGCACACACGTGTATATACTGCACATGACGGCTCTTACCTTGTGATATAAGAGGCTGGTGCTCCTCCATTACATGTCACTGCACACACGTGTATACACTGCACATGACGGCTCTTACCTTGTGATATAAGAGGCTGGGGCTCTTCCATTACATGTCACTGCACACACGTGTATACACTGCACATGACGGCTCTTACCTTGTGATATAAGAGGCTGGGGCTCCTCCATTACATGTCACTGCACACACGTGTATACACTGCACGTGGCGGCTCTTACCTTGTGATATAAGAGGCTGGGGCTCCTCCATCATGGCCTCCTTGTACAGATCCTTGTGTCCTTCTATATACTCCCACTCCTCCATGGAGAAATAGACAGTGACATCCTGACACCTTATGGGAACCTGACAACACAATGACACCGTCATCACCCAGACCCCTCCAGTGCTGTTACTGGAGAATTTCCCAGCATTCCCAGCAGTGTCACCTCTCCAGTCAGCAGCTCCATCATCTTGTGGGTGAGTTCTAGGATCTTCTGCTCATGTATCAGGGGGTGAGGCTCTGTGATGGGGTGAGGGGTCCTGCTCCGCCCTCCTGACTCCTGGAGATGGATGATGGGAGTCACACAGTCCCCCGATGTCTTCTTCACTATTGTGTACTCCTGTGGATGGAGAGAGACACTTAGGGAATAAACCCTTCAGGGGCCATGTGCTCTCCTCCGGCCCTTTCCTCCTGGGTACAACGTGCCTACTTACCTTCTCATGGCTCCTACAACATGACTATTGGTCACTGGTCACATGACACATCACTCACCATATTGGGTCTGATCTTCAGATTCTCCATCCCTTGGAAGGTCTGGAGGCCATTCTACAGGACCCTGGACTCTTCCTATCACTTCCTATGATGGATTCTCCTTCTCGATGTCTGACTTGTTACAGAATACAATAAAGAGGAGAGAAATCTAGAAAAGTTTACCTCTCCGTTCAGCAGGGAGATGATCTCCAAGGTGAGGTCTAATATTCTTCTGCTGATCTCCTTCCTGTCCATCCTTGGTGGTCATTCAGGAGAAGAGGAAAGAACAGGAAGAACCGGAGTCTTCAGGTACTTCTAGGACCTGGGGTGATGTCATTGTCATGTGATCTTTGTTAAAGGTCAGCTCCGCCCCCTGCACTGATCATATGACGATGATGTCACCTCAGGTCCTTCAGCTCTGGCAATGCAGCAGATACTGAGCAGGTCCTGATTGGTAGTCAGGGCTCTTGTTCTCTCTGGTATCAGCCATTCCTCTAGCCTGCAGGTAAGATGAGCTGCGAGGAGACAGTGTGGTGGAGAGCTCAGACATGTGACCTCTGGAGATTCTCCTCCGTTACACACAAGAAATCCTTCTCCGCTGCTCAGCTTAGTATGATGGGGGGAGTAGTAGTGGGGATAGTGGGGGTTGTCATCATTCACTGGCCCCTGACTGTCCTGGTGAGGGGCCCCTGCATACAGGAGGAGAATGAATGGAGCGGGGGCCCGGCCTGAGCTCAGCTCTCTCCAGTCTCTTCTCTAGGAGTTCTGGACACAGCTGAGCACAGCCCAGAGGTGGGACCTGCATCTATCAGACATTTATCTCCTGTGGAGCCACCAGAAATCTCCATGTTGGGGCCCCTGGAATCCATGTGGTGGGGGGTTTGAGAAGTGGGGCCCCTCCAGGCTCAGGAAGTGCGGTTCTGGAGGTGACATCTGGTCTTGTCCCCGGGATGATTTCCTCTCCTCTTCTCATAAAGGCGCCTGCAGTACTAGAAGCCTCCAGCTCCTCCAGTTCTCTCCTCTTCTCCTGAATGACCACCAAGGATGGACAGGAAGGAGATCAGCAGAAGAATATTAGACCTCACCTTGGAGATCATCTCCCTGCTGAGCGGAGAGGTAAACTTTTCTAGATTTCTCTCCTCTTTATTGTATTCTGTAACAAGTCAGACATCGGGAAGGAGAATCCATCATAGGAAGTGATAGGAAGAGTCCAGGGTCCTGTAGAACGGCCTCCAGACCTTCCAAGTGATGAAGAACCTGAAGATCAGCCCCCATAATGGTGAGTGTTGTGTCATGTGACCAGTGACCAATAAAGATGAGCGAATCTATTCGCAGCTTCATAGATTTGTATCCGGATTTTTTCAGATTCGCTTCTTATTATTCGTAAATTTTCGCAAAATTTTGATCGCTAACCATACGTATGAACCGTACGCATTCTTTGTGAGGTGGGAAAATGACGATACACCCCCACAAGAGCAGGAAAGTGACCTTCCTTCCTTCCCCCCGAAGAACTGGAAAAAAGCAGCCCAGCCGACTGGGATCTAACTATTTGCACGTTTAGGGAGTTAAGACTCCTCCCTCAGTACTCCACCCTCCTCTGAACCAGTTTAGACCAGCTGAACACTGATCAAGTAGCAAGCATAGCTAAAGAGATGCGTCCCAACTGGAATCAGATGGCCTTTGGGGACGATTTCCTTGAACCACCACCTGCTCCAGACATCAGGGTGTCACAGTCTGAAATCAAGAGCTTCAGTGCCCTTGTTTTCCTTACCGCCTGCTGAGGTTGTTGCGCATCGCAAGGCGGTTTGTCGTGAGGCAGCTGGTGCGTCTGCTGTGGCTGATGTGGCTGGAGCGTTCACTTTGCTGCCCAGGAGGAGATCAACAACACCTTCGATAAGGCAGAACCCGATTGTGCCAGCATCAGTAATGGCCCATGCGCAGACCCTCTGGGACTACAAAAATCCCGTGGAGGACTGGGTGATCCAGGTACTGGACCACCCTAGGCTGGGCGATCCTACCTTAAAACGCCGAAAGGGAACTGTCCTATGGTTTTCGGTCGAGTGAGGCCCTGGCTTCCTGGCACACGACGAGGACAGAAAGGAGTATTTTGTGGGCCGCAGGTCAGTGAAAATGCCATACCTGCCACAACCATGTCACAGCCTGAAAGTGAGGGGATCAGGTGGAGCACACCCCCATGGCATCCCTGAAAGGCCACTTTGCTACCGGGGTTACCCTCCTTTCTAAGCCCCTGGTACCTACATCGGAAACAGAAGTGTGGCCGGATGAACCACCAGGTCCAGGACGCTTGTGCTGCCTTCAGGAGTCCCCAGATGGCGTCCTCCGGTTCAGGGAAAAGCCACAGCCGGAGCCTCTGATCACTGGACTGCCAGCACCACCACCACCACAGTCCTTTCAGCTGGGTCAGCTGACAACGTCATCATTTACGTTCCAATCCATGGTGATACACCAATACCAGCTGCCGTGGAAGATGAAGCCAGCAGCAGCTGGATAAGCTGGGGCTTCTTCCCTGGATGCAATCTTGCCAGAAAGACTGCTGCCGGAAGTCCTTACCCCTGTCTGTCCCGGCAGGAGGATCCGGAAAAGCGCAAGTGGCTGCAACGCTCACCAGCGCGACTACCACCCAGACTCGGTCAAGTCCGACTTCTGGAAGAAGAGGGCAGCGGAGTTCCACCACGGCAGCGAGCGTGGCCTACAAGAGGCAGGAACGTCCTCTGATGTCGTTTAGTAGCAGCTGAAGCGAGGAGGACTTCAGGTCCCTTATCTGAGAAACCCAACTGCTCGCTGTCTCAAGGACACTTCAAGAGGACCTATGGGAGCCACACCATGGACTGCACCTGACGGGTGAGAGCTATTTGGCACTTTTTGTGTGTGTTTGTTTAGTTTGTATTGCCCCCGTTTGACTCTCACCCAGATGGACATGACTTGTCAGGACTCCCCCCATTCTGCAGAAAATTCCCAGTTGCACCTAAGCGCGCCTATTTTTCCTTTTTTCCCCCTCTATTTGCTGCTATTTTATATAATCCATGTGGATTACACATTACCTGTTTGGATTACAATATTACCTCACGTGGATTACAATTGAATTTTGGACTATGTGTTCCAGTGTTTTATCATGCCAAGGAGCCACGAGGAGAGACTGAAACATATATCTGAGCCTTTTATGCTTGCAAATGTGAAATTGATGAAAATGTTTGCATACTTATGTCTTTGCTGTATTTTAGCTACACTGTTTTTACTGGTTCAGCAACGTTCAAACACTTTAGCCCATTGTGTGTATTCTTTTTCTGTGTATTGTACTTTGTTTTTAGGAAATTATGCACTTAGCCGGATAACTAGCAGTGAGCACTTTACTTTTTTACCTCATATGGACTGCCTCTAAAGACTGTAAGCCGTGGCCTAGCCTTGTGAGTATGACGCATTCACGAGTAAATAGTACGCTAAGGATTTGTACGCACTTTTGTACGCTAATGCTTACGTATTTTGTACTTTTAACTACGCTGACTGTACATTCGTAATTTGTGCAGGAATGTTCAGAAAACAACGATTGTTTTTTTAACTTAGATTCAACCGAATAAATTCATATTAAGAACGAATCCTGTCAGAAATTCGTTGAACATTTGTCAAAGCTAATTTTGGATGATTCGCTCTAGTGACCAATAGTCATGTTGTAGGAGCCATGAGAAGGTAAGTAGGCACGTTGTACCCAGGAGGAAAGGGCCGGAGGAGAGCACATGGCCCCTGAAGGGTTTATTCCCTAAGTGTCTCTCTCCATCCACAGGAGTACACAATAGTGAAGAAGACATCGGGGGACTGTGTGACTCCCATCATCCATCTCCAGGAGTCAGGAGGGCGGAGCAGGACCCCTCACCCCATCACAGATCTTCCCCCCTGATACATGAGCAGAAGGTCCTAGATCTCACCCACAAGATGATGGAGCTGCTTGTTGAGTATGGTTGCTGGGTGCAGCAGAGTCAGTTTAGATCTGACATTGTGGAGTAACAGGAACTGGGTTTATTGGAACATGCAAGCAATAACTGAAGGTCACCTTACATTATGGCGAATGGCACAGACAGGAAAAAAAATCAGTGAGTTCACCTTAATGTACAGGAAATACATCATATCATAGAAAATGCATAGAGAGAGAATACAGGAAAGCATTAGTAACACAGACATCTAGTGTCACAATAATAAACTACAGTCAATCTAGCAGCGGTCACTATAGCAATAGACTAAGCTGTAAGATGTTTTATCTCCAACACTGCTGACTGGAGAGGTGACACTGCTGGGAATGCTGAGAAATTCTCCAGTAACAGCACTGGAGGGGTCTGGGTGATGACGATGTCATTGTGTTGTCAGGTTCCTATAAGGTGTCAGGATGTCACTGTCTATTTCTCCATGGAGGAGTGGGAGTACATAGAAGGACACAAGGATCTGTACAAGAAGGCCATGATGGAGGAGCACCAGCCTCTTATATCACAAGGTAAGACCCGTCATGTGCAGTGTATACACGTGTGTGCAGTGACATGTAATGGAGGAGCACCAGCCTCTTATATCACAAGGTAAGAGCCGTCATGTGCAGTGTATAAGTGTATACACATGTGTGCAGTGACATGTAATGGAGGAGCACCAGCCTCATATATCACAAGGTAAGAGCCGTCATGTGCAGTGTATACACGTGTGTGCAGTGATATGTAATGGAGGAGCACCAGCCTCTTATATCACAAGGTAAGAGCCGTCATGTGCAGTGTATACACTTGTGTGCAGTGACATGTAATGGAGGAGTACAAGCCTCTTATATCACAAGGTAAGAGCCGTCATGTGCAGTGTATACATGTGTGTGCAGTGACATGTAATAGAGGAGCACCAGCCTCTTATATCACTTATTCCTCTGTGGAGGAAATGATCACAATCAGACTAAACAGATATGAGGCATTTAAATCCTCGTGGGGCCTGTGGAGGAAGCACACCCCAAAAACCGCTCAGACATAGCCAGACGTATTTTTATGCCAAGACTACAAAGGGATGAGAACGATGAAGATAGAAGAGCAGTCTTAATTTTGAGAAATCTCAGATACTCCCTCTGACTCTCGATCTTGGACTGTTGTCGGAATAAGGTGCGATATAGGACTCTCCCTGCAGCCAATCCCTAGGGTTAGGCTCAGACGTGATAAAGGGTGTCAGGCACACTTGATAACTCTGCTTTCTCAGTCGGTCGGTTCTAGTATCCCTGGATTGGCGTGCCTTTCACTGTTGTCCCCCTCCTGGCACTCAGTAAGTAAATTAGCAAGACGTCAGGGGGCTCTATGAGCTGCTTCCCTTTATAGAGACACCTGCCGCATACAGAGAGCATTTTCTCCTTGTTGCTACGTCTTTCATGTCTTCTCAGCTCCTCTATCAAGTCTAAACTGGAATAAACTAGAACTGCAACCCTTCCCTTCTGGTAGGAAACAGGACTGGCCCACTTCTCCCCAAAGTTACATAGCAAGATTATAAATGCACCATGTGAAGGACCTGGAAATAAATACAAAGATGACATTCATGTTAGCCATTAGAGACAGCAGCGGAGTGCAGAAATGGTAATACCACTTCGGGGTATCACAAAAGCAACAGATAGAAGTCCACACTGAAACTGCTCCTGGAGACGGGCGCTCTCTCACAAAGGAGTCAGAGAGACTGCAGCCTGTACTGAGCAGTGTGAGGTTTCAGCTGCAGCAGCAGGGAAGGAGATGCACTAATACAGATTTTTCTAGTGGGTCCACCAACATCTTCAGGGCTAAGATTTGTTAAATAATGAATGCAGTTTGTGTTGAGGAATGTGGTGACAGATCCTTTTACGTTAAATTAAAGTGATGTCTGGTTGGTGTTGAAGGGTAAAATGTGTCAGAAGAGTGACTCCGACGAGAGTCTCAAAAATTTCAAGTGGCCAGGTAGCCCTAGCTTTAAGGCAATATCAATTCAGTCATATGTGCAGTTTTTGGTTCTAACTTTTTCTTTACTCAAATCCAGGAGAATGGCTTATACTTCTTCCTGTTTTATCTACTTCCAGCCTAATAAGAATGTTATGTTTATCTAATTTGGGGGGAAAAATGCAATTTCTAATTTTTATATTTATAGAAAACCCCAGTAAGAATTCTGAGGAAAACTTGTTATCACTAAAGAATAAAGATATCTCACACCGCTCTTCAGGAAATAACATTATTGCCATTAACCCCTTAGTGACCAGCCTGTTTTTGGCCTTAGTGACCAAGCGTTTTTTTTTCTTTTTTCATCGTCGTGTTCCAAGAGCTATAACTTTTTCATTTTTCCATCTATATAGATGTATGAGGGCTTATTTTTTACGGGACAAGTTGTAGTTTTTAATGGTGCCATTTTGGGGTACACATTACTTTTCAGATTAACTTTTATTAACTCTTTCTATGAGGGAAATGGGAAAAACTGCAATACCACCACTGCGTTTTTACGTTATAAATTTTACGGCGATCATTTTTTGGTATAAATTACAACATATATTTATTCTCTGGGTCAATACAATTACAATGATACCAAATACATATAGTTTTTTTTGCGTTTTACTACTTTTTTGCAATAAAATCCTTTTCTTTAAAGAAAAAAAAGTTTTTGCATTGCTGATTCCCAAGAACATTATTTTTTTTTATTTTTCTTTCTATGGAGTTGTGTGGGGGCTTAATTTTTGCGGGACAACTTGTATTTTTCATTGGTATCCTTTTTAGTAAATGACGCTTTTTTGATCGCTTGTTATTACGTTTTTTCGGTGGCAACTAAGAATAAATTAGCAATTTTGTCTTGTTTTTTTTAATTTTTTTTAATTGTGTTTACCGTAGGGGCTCATTTTTGTGATATTTATGTAGTCCGGGTCGTTACGGACGTGGCAATACCAAACATATGGGGGAGATTTTTTTTTTGCAATTTTTTTTCATTGAAAAGCGTATTTTCAATGGAAAAAAATAATATTTTTTATTGGATTTTTTAATAGAATAAATGTGTTTTTTTTTTTACTTTTTTTTTACCACTTATAGTCCCTTTGTGGGACTATTAACAATCAATATTCTGATTGCCTTTAAAATGCAATGCATTATCCCTATAGTGCATTGCATTTTAATGACAATGCTATTCAGAATTTGACCAGCAGGTGGCGCCAGAGAGGCGCAGCCTGCTGGTATCTACTCAAGGCTGGTCTGGGGCCTAGATCAGACCCCTGCCAGCCTTCCCACACATCGGCACCCTGCGATCGCTTTTGCAGGGTGCCGATGGGAGACAGAGGGAGACCGCTCCCTCTGTCAGCACATTACATGCGGCGGGCGCCATTGCCCACGGCATGTAAAGTGTTAAACAGCCCGGATCGGCACTCCTGCCGGTCCGGGCTGTTAGAGCAGGGCCGCGGCTATCATTTGAGAGCCGGGCCCGTGCTCCCCGCTGCACGGGAGACCCGTGCAGCGCTTAGACTGGGCCGCCGTGAAAAAGCGGCGGCCCAGCCTAAGGCCCCTTAGTGACCGCCGTAAAAAGGCGTATGGGTGGTCACTAAGGGGTTAATGTATATTCAGGATGTCACAATATAGATCTATCATATAATCCTCCTGATCACAAGGAAACTTCTCCTGACCAATCACAGATTGTTACAAGTATATGTCAGAAAGCGGGTGAAAGGTTTCATTGTGGTAAAAAGTTCACAGAAAGCTCAAGTCTTTCTACACACAGAGGAATTCACACAGTAGAGACAGGGGTGCACCAGCAATGAGGCCAGGTGAGGCGATCGCCTTAGGCAGCATCAGGTAGAGGCAAGAGGAGGCAGCTGAAGGGCCATGGGCTAAAGGAAAGGGGGCAACGCCGTTTCAGTTTTCGCCTCAGGCAGCAGAAAGGCTAGGTGCACCCCTGAGTAGAGAAGCCAAATGTGGAAAATGTTTTAAATATAAATCACATCTTGTTATACATGAAGGATGTCACACAGGAGAGAAGCCACATTCATGTTTAGAATGTGGGAAATGTTTTACACAAAAATCATATCTTTCTACACACGAGAGAATTCACACAGGAGAGAAACCATATTCATGTTCAGAATGTGGTAAATGTTTTACAGAGAAATCAGTCTTGTTACACATCAGAAACTTCACACAGGAGAGAAGATGTATCTATGTTTAGAATGTGGGAAATGTTTCACACAAAAATCAGATCTTTTTAATCATGAGAGAATTCACACAGGAGAGAAACCATATTCTTGTTCAGAATGTGGTAAATAATTTACGTTAAAATTACATCTTGTTAAACATAAGAGAATTCACACATGGGGGAATCCATATACATGTTCAGAACGTGGGAAATGTTTTACACAAAAATCATATCTTGTTAAACATAAGATAATTCACACAGGGGAGAAGCTGTATTCATGTTCAGAATGTGAGAAATGTTTTAAAGATAAATCCAATATTGTTACACATGAGAGAATGTTTTACCCTAAAATCAAATCTTTTGGCACATGAAAGAATTCATACAGGAGAGAAACATCTTCACATAAATTTAACTATTAGGTTATGTGTGGACCTTAAAAAGCCAATAAGAAGGTTTATTTTTTGACTGGAATTATCTTAGATCTCCCACATGACCAAATTATATTTCTGACCGGGATTCATGGAGGAAAAGTATTGTGGATGTAAGGAAGAGAAGAAGATCCTTGTTTACTTCCAGAGCAGTGAAGATGAACTCTCCCTGTGAACCTTGCTTCTTATCACTGTATTCACACCTCCACCCACACTGTGGGAGGATCTAGAATGAGGCCTCACTTACACATATGTTTCCATGACAATATCAGTGACAAGACAGTGGGTCCGTTTTTTGCCTTCTGTGTCTCATCCGTTTTCTACCAGAACTACTCAGCAGAAGATAAATTTAGGAGCATCTAGCAATAATCCATAAAACTTGTGGCCAAGTTCTTTCCTGGACCCATAAACTATAATGAGCATGATCCATCCGTAGACACACAAAAAAAGGGGCATGCTTCCGTTATGCAACAATGGATCCCTGGACCATGGTAAATCATGGAAAAAATGGGTATGTGTGCTGTCTGTGAAGAACATGGACAGCACACGTCCGTGATTCACTGATGACTACATGGTATGTAGTTTATAGAAGAACTGCAGCACGCGTCTTGTATCAATATCTCAACATCCATCATTGAACAAACTTCATAGCGACATTTTGACTCACACTTTGTAAGTTCGGTCAATAATGGACCTTGAGATGTTGATACAAGACGTGCTGCGGTTTTTCTCCAGGCTTGGCCTTTAAGCTAGGGTGGCCACTCAGACCACCCTCAAAGCTGGACTTTGCAACCCTGCAAACTACCCCCCAATCCTGTTAGGTCATGCCCCCTTTCCCCCCACTGCTGACAGAGATTTAAAATATATAATGCTGAATCAACTCAGCTGCAGGGGGCGGGAGGGAGTTTGACTTTCTTTTCAAGATCCAAATGGGTCTCAAGGAAAAAAAGTGTAAAAATGAAAAACAAAAAAAATTAAATACAAATTTACACTTGTGTTGAAGAAAAAGCTGTATTCGTACCCAAGTGAGTCGACCAGTATGCACCAACATTGGGAACGTGTAGAAGAGACCTGGGAACAGATTTCGGTCACGACATGATTGGGAGCATGCAAAGAAAAAATCCCGGCACTTCGCTGTCTTCAATTGGTAATTCAATAATTTCAATTCAATCTACAGGGACGCGTTTTGGCTCGTCTTGAGCATGATTGAGAGCATGTCCAGAAGGATCCAGGCCGTGTTGAAAGCCAAAGGTGGATTTACAAAATACTAACAAAATAATAAAAAATAAAATTTAGAATTTTAGGAGCAAAACAGTAACAATGCAGTTACATGAGAAGAATCTGCAAATATAATCACATGCTAAATAGCTGTGTTGTCGCAACCCGACTTTCTGATGTGATGCGGTGTCCTAATAGTTCTGAAGTTGAGTCAGCCGGCTCAAGGTCAAGACACAGAGACCCAGCAAGATGTGTTCCTCGTAATGGCCTCTTTATAGCAATGAGCAGTGCACATATTTATACACAGACTAACACAGTAGAGGAGTCCTTGTGCAGACAAGCTTTAAAGGGAACCTGTCATCTCCGAAACGCCCCCTGAACTAGAGTAAGTGTTGTATAGTGTAAGTGATGCTGAATCCGAATATGTAAGTTTTATCTTCGTACTCACTTCCATTCCGACGCTGTGCTCCCACAAACCAGCAGTAAAATACATTGATAGGACTCTTCTTTGAGTCCTCTCCATTATGTGAGTGAGCACCGGAGTCCTCTCAAAGCATTTTACTGCAGGTTTGTGGGAGCACAGCGTTGGAATGGAAGTGAGTATGAAGATAAAACTTACATATTCGGATTCAGCATCACTTACACTATACACCGCTTACTCTAGTTCAGGGGGCGTTTCGGAGATGACAGGTTCCCTTTAAGTCACTATGTTTGGTTTTAGATAAGAAAAGGAATGGTCATCATGGACTTTATACTTCTGCCTCCCAAGGCTAAATCCCCCTCCTATCTATGCGCAGGTTATACATAGATACAAAATGAATATTTCTACAAAAATGGACGCCTTTATGTTTCCCTCACAAATCCTCCCTTTTGTGAATAATTTCAGGTATTGCTCAGGAGGTACATTGACATGTGCTGATCACACATCCAGGACTTGCTACCCCTTCGCCTGATTCCCTTTATTAGCATACTTCAAATTACATCGCAATTACACATCACAATTATGTATCCTTGATCTTTCCAGGGGGAGATCTTGCTTGCTGGGTCATCCAATCCTCCTTCAGCATCTAATTAAAAGTCCATATATACTTTGCACCAGAATTAATAGCCACACATCATTTCTTCCAATCTCAACACTTAAAACTTTCTTCAAATGCATGGACCCTATCTCTTTACTGTAGTGGCAGTTGTGAAGAGGACTTGGAAGGGTTTGTCAAATTGGGGGTCAAGGCTTTTCTGACGCGTCTCCTCAGGACCACCCAGTCTCCTGGTTCCAAAGAGTAGCTCCCTTCAAGACTACTGGGATCGTGAATAGATGCAAACACCTGTTTATGTACCTTAATTATTAGTGCCTATAGGGCCTGCACATACTCTGACAAGGAACTGTGTTTCATGGCCAATACTTTGAGGAAATACAGGCCACTACGAGGGGCAGATCTAAAGAGGATTTCATAAAGGTACAATCCAGTTTTTCTACTCTGAGTATACCTGACTGAGAACAAGGCTACACATAAGCAGTAAACCCAATTCTTCCCTGTCTTCTCCATGGCTTTTTGAATTTTCAGTTTAAGGAGAACCCTCCTTCTCCTTGTATGGCACCCTCCATCCATACATTTTTCTTATTTGATGATGTCCGGTTCTGGAGGATCTGTAGCAGTTCTGCCTCTACTGCAGTCATAGGCGATGGGGCAGCCCTGACCTTTAGACTGTTTCACAGATTTGCACAAACTCTACCTGTCCTGATCTCAGTCTGTTAATGACAATGATTGTGCCTGATACCTCGGTTCCCCTGACTCCTTTGGGTCAGCTTTCAACCACACCGGGACTACTACAGGAGGTAGCATCCTAATGGATTCCCTGCAGAAAAGTCCAGATGCCTGTAAAGAGTTTAAAGGGTGAATACTAGGGGACAAACTGGATGAAGTGTACAGTTGGGTTTCATCAGCACTGAGATGGTATTGAAAGCCAAATCTGCAGATGGTCTGTGATAAGGGCTGTGTAGAGATAAAAGAGATTAGGATTTAAAATTGAACCCTAACATCAAGAGTAAGAGAAGAGGGCAATAAGAGAGGAACGTGGAGACTACTTCTTCTGTGACTGGGTCAGATGTGTAAAGTGAACCAGAGGAGATGTGGGGGGAGAGGACTGATGACACTTAATGGCTAGGAGCTAATTTCCTGATGGATATGTTTAATTTTCTCTTAGTAGGTGGCCAGATCTTAAGCACAGAGGTCTGTAATAGGCGTCTGCACTATTGGACTAAGGAGGGAGTAAAAAGATGTTTTGGATTATTGGGTGGTGAGGAGATCAGGGTCATGAAATAGGTCTGCTTGACAAGTTGAATTGCAGAGTTATTTTTCCATAGGTGTTCCACATTCCCATAGCATTACTAGAGAAAGTGAGTTTGAGGTGTGACCAGGGCTGCTTTTGTCTCTGTTTGGAAGTTCTGGATGTCGGGGGCTCCTCTTTATCCAGATTTCTGATTGTGTCATTGTATTTTGTTGTAGCCAGTTCTTCTATAACTTGGTCAAATGTAGATACCAAACCAGAAAAGGTGTTAAAGGGAAGGGCAGGGGCGGTGTCTCAGGGGCAAGCGCTCATCTCTATATTCATCTGTATCGCCGTCCTTAGGACGGCGATACAGATGGATAATGCGGGGCAAGGGAGGGAGAGGCGTGTCCCTTCCCCGTTCCTCTGATAGGCTGCAGGCACTAGGCCTGTAGCCTATCAGAGGCCGGCACAGGCGGCGCGATGACGTCATCGCGCCGCCTGAGCCGTACAGCGCGGGACACAGGCCGGAAGAGGCCTGCATCGCGTCGCTGACAGAGGCAAGGAGGTAAGTATAACTATTAATTTTTTTTAATTTAAGTTGGCACTCAGTGGGGGCACTATGGGGAGGAGCACTATGGGGGGCCACTATGGAGGGGGAGCACAATGGAGAAGGAACACTATGGGGGCCACTATGGAGGAGGAGCACTATGGGGGGCCACTATGGAGGAGGAGCACTATGGGGGGCCACTATGGAGAAGGAAAACTATGGGGGCTACTATGGAGGAGGAGCACTTTGGGGGGCCACTATGGAGGAGGAGCACTATGGGGGGCCACTATGGAGAAGGAACACTATGGGGGCTACTATGGAGGGGGAGCACTATGGGGGGCCACTATGGAGGGGGAGCACTATGGGGGGCCACTATGGAGGGGGAGCACTATGGGGGGCCACTATGGAGAAGGAACACTATGGGGGCTACTATGGAGGAGGAGCACTATGGGGGGCCACTATGGAGGAGGAGCACTATGGAGGGGGAGCACTATGGGGGCCACTATGGAGGGGGAGCACTATGGAGGGGGAGCACTATGGGGGGCCACTATGGAGGGGAGCACTATGGGGGGCCACTATGGAGAAGGAACACTATGGGGGCTACTATGGAGGAGGAGCACTAGGGGGGGCCACTATGGAGGGGGAGCACTAGGGGGGGCCACTATGGAGGGGGAGCACTATGGGGGGCCACTATGGAGGGGGAGCACTATGGGGGAGGAGCACTATGGGGGCCACTATGGAGGAGGAGCACTATGGGGGGCCACTATGGAGGAGGAGCATTATGGGGGCTACTATGGAGGAGGAGCACTATGGGGGGCCACTATGGAGGAGGAGCACTATGGGGGGCCACTATGGAGGAGGAGCACTATGGGGGGCCACTATGGAGGAGGAGCACTATGGGGGGCCACTATGGAGGGGGAGCATTATGGGGGGCACTCTGGAGGAGGAGGACGACTATGGGGGGCCCTATATATATACTGGCACTATGGAGGGCGAGGATCACTATGGGGGCCCTATCTTATATTCTGGCAGACATGGGGGCACTATGGAGAAGGGGGGGAGAGGAGCACTATTGGGGTCATTGTATAGGGGCACTAAGAGGGTTTTTTGGGTACATAGTAGGGGGCATTGGCACATTATGAGGGCACTATGGGGACATTGGCTGGCCGGGGGCACTAATTATTTCTATTGTTGGGACTATTACTATCAGCTTAGCACAGTTATTTTTGGGGAACATTTTGGTTATAATTTAGTGTCAGGGACACTTTCCTGGGTGCAGTTATTTTAATTACTGAAGGCGGTAGTATTTGAGGGGGACTGTTTCTGCAGTATAGTTTTGGGGAGCACAGCGGGCACAGTATTGGGGAGTGGCAGGATGAGGAGTTCAAGAAGGTGGAAGAATGATAGAAAAGTAGGAATCTAAGATGTCTATTTGTCAAACTCCACAGAGAGAAGAGATGGCTGGAAGAAATCATCATGGCAGTCTGGTCTGAAAGGAAAAGATGAGGAAAGAGAACATCTACATCTAAGAAGACGTCACTGGATGTAGGAGGTATGTGGACCTGTATTAGGCTACTTTCACATCTGAGTTGGTGATTCTGACAGGCTGGTCCAGCAGAGAACAGCCTTCTGGAATTCACCGGCTCTGGCACTGCTGGATGCAGACAGAATGCCCGCCGGCCCCATTAACTATAATGGGGTCAGGCAGAGATCCGGCCACAATCTGGCAAAAATGCAGAGAATCAGCAGGACACAAACCTCTGCATGACTGAGTCTGTGTCCGGCCAATTTCTTGCATTCTCTGCCAAATCAGGTGGCCGGAGTGTAGTGCTGCAGGTGTGAAAGTAGCCTTACCCTGTATGTTTTGTATTGCTGTATGTAATGTTAGGACACCATAGGTTAGGTTGAGAATTTGGTTTGGGAACGGCGGGGGGGGGCCCAAACACATTCCTTGCACAAGGGCCCTCTGCTGTCTGTGTCCGCCCCTGGGGAAGGGGATCGATGATGTTTGGAGACTTGGAGAAAATTTCACGCCAGGTGTTTTCAAATTGCTCTTTGATGTAGGTGGCTAAATCAGAGGTTGTTGTTGGGCATCTGCACTTTTGAACTGAGGCAGAAGTGAAAAGTGTTGAGGCTTTTTATTCGATTATTGGAGAATGAAGACATGAGAGGGGTGAAATAGGTCTTTTTGGCAAGGTGAAGGACAGGGTTATAGGGCCTTATAAATAGGGCATAAACTTATAATAGAGAAAACCTTCTGGTGTATGAAATTTTCTCCACAGGTGTTCAGGACACCTGGAGCATCACTTAAGAAAATGAGGTTGAGGCACAAGCCAGGGTTGCTTCATTCTGTGTTGGTATGTTCTGAGTGTAGGGGGTGCTACATAATTCAGGATGATTCTGGGTCAGTAATGACTGTAAGATATCTATGATTTTCTTAGAGTCAATGGCATGTAGATTTCTAAATGTGCGATAAGTAGGAGTGTTAAAGTTGCCCAAACTGAGAGCTTTTAAAATCCGAAAAGATGAAATGGCTAAGATAGGAAACAAACTGATCCAGGAATTGGGTGGTTGAGCCTAAAGATCAGTAGATAAGCAACACTCTCAAGGACAGTGGGTGGAAGAGTCTGAGAGTGTAGACCTCAAAGGGTGGGAATGTGAATGATAGTTCTAGGGGAATAACTTGAAAGGTGCATTGTGGAGAAATAAATACGCTTACTCTACCACTATGCCTATTGTCAGGTCTGGGAATATACAAAAAATATTAACCACCATAAGACACAGCAGAAGGGGAAGCAGTGTCAGAAGAGGAAGCAGTGTCAGAAGAAGAAGCAGTGGCTGTATCCAAGTTTTGTTGACGGAAAGCAGATTAAAATAATTTAAAAGAAAGAAGTCACGAATATAGGGGAGTTCGTTGCACTCTGACCATGGATTCCAGAGTCCAGTTAAAAGAGGGAAGAGATGACACATGACAAATATTAATGAAATTAGCAGGATTTCTGTGTGTGATGGGGAAAGGGTTAAATTTAGCAGAAGAAAACCAACCAGGGTTAGGAGATATGTCCTCTGAAGGACAGAGTAGAGAGAAAAAGCTAATTGCTCTGTGATTTGTAATAGTTTTTGTGCTGCACCCTGGGATATGATGGGTTAAGTTTATTCAAGAAGGTGAATAATGCATGTGAGTGGTACGTGGTGGAGGAAATGAGAGATGGACTGATGGAGAGAGAGAGAGTGCACCGGAGGGGTAACAGAGAACATAAAGTAATTGTCATAGATATAATGAACATAAGTCAGTGTGGTATTAGAAAAGGGATTTAAGTATCTCACGGTCTCTTGCCCTGTCCAACTGCCACACTTTGCCGATGATGACACTTCACCTAAGACATCTTCTGCCCTCGTGCCACCCCTATACCATGTCTAAATTTACAGTGGTGTTTATAGTAGTGTGTGCTTACATCTGGGGCTAATTAACCTTGTTTATGCTATTAACCAGGTCACTTTAAAGGGGTTTTCCAGGATTTTAATATCCTCAGGATACGTTGCTCTTATTGGGCGGGCACAGTAGGGTTAAGTGCAGGGGCCGGCTGTCAGTACTGACATTACGGACAGCCGGGCCCCTGTTGTATCCGCCAGCCTCGGTGAAAACACAACGCTAACCGTGGCACGTATGGTGTTTTCAGAGGGCGGGGGCCCCCTCTCCGACCCATGAGCTGCAGTGACAGGGGGTCAATGACTGCTAATGCAGCCCAATGCTTTACATAGGCGTAGGACCCTGCCAGCCATAAAAATGCCATATACAATGAAAATGATAGAATCCGTAACGACCAGCTCGATGCTCTACCCCATCAGGTACGGTGCCAGAACATTTTGTCATTTTTCTTTACCTGGCCTCACAAAAAACATAATATCAAGCAATCAAAAAGTCATTGCTCGGCGGTTCCATTTACTATTTCACCCCATATCCCCTAGAGTTGTCAGCAGATGATGTGTAAATCACCACATGGTTCTACTTCTGAGCAAAAGGTTAGGGCCACATAAGAGGGCTCACTTTTCACACTGGCACACAATGGGCGCAACATATTGGGCAGTGAAATGGCAGATCTGTGTAAAAATTGCAATTTTCACTTTGCACCATCTGCAAAACTCCTGTGGGGACACAATGCTGACTACACCCATTGGTAAATTCTGTGAGGGGTGTGCTGTTTACAATGGGGTCACTTCTTGGGGGGGTTTCTTTTATTTCCCCTCAGAACCTCTGCAGTTGTCGGCCATTGCTGTATAAATCAACAAACTAGGCCTCTATTATATTTGCACGCACAATATGAAAACCACTTCTCCAGCCTTTCCCGTTACATACTACAGTAATAAGCGATCTGATCTATTGGCCGTCAACGGTTCTGTAATCAGAAAAATAAAAATGTTCCGGGTCTTGGAACGCAGCCACACAAAAACATATTTTAAGAACAGGTGTTTTTATTATGCAAGTATAACATAATAAAACCAAAATAAATGTGTCATCATCGTCGTAGTGACCACAGAATAAATGTATCATATTACTTATAGCACACAGTGAAAACCATAAAAATAAAACACAAAATAACGTTAAAGTTGCTGTTTTTTATCATCTCCCCAATAAAAATAATATAAAATTTTAATACACTATATACACCCTAAAACAATTCCTTAAAAAAAAAAAAACTTGTCCTGCAAAATTCAAGATCTTATATAGCTGAACTGTAAAAAGTAAAAACATTACGACCACTGGAACATGGAGGGGATCAAATGTTACTCCACGCAGCTTACTGTACAAAGCACAGCACCATATATTGTATAATGGCAGTGCTTGGTATTGCAGCTCAGCCCCATTTACTTCAATAGGAGTGAGCTACAAATATGCCATGTTACCCATGACAAGTACTTCACTGGGCCCACGAAGAGGCCATGTTGCTTACCGGCCTCTTCAAGCAGATTAAGGGGTTGTTTTATCCGACCCCACAGAGTGGCCGGATAGGCAATGCTGATAATACTTGGTCCTCATCGTTGGGTTCCGGCTCCCTTTCTTCTGCCCAATTGGCTCCAAGGGTCTCAGGGGCAACAATACCTGTTTTGACGCCTGAGAACATGACCAGAGCAGCCAATGAATGCTGGCAGCGGTGACATATCACCTGTGTGGCATGTTACAGGGTCACACGGGCGATACTTCGCTGCTGCAGCCATTCATTGGCTACAGCAGTCACATGCCCAGATAAGAGAACAGATTATCCAGAACCCAGCTGCAGAGACCAGGTAAGTATGATAACTACTACAGGTCGGGCCACTATGTGGGGTTAAAGGTGGACAACCCCTTTAAAGACAAATAATTACCTATGTTACATATGTATGAAAATAGCTTGTTCTTGTGTGATATCTATGTATAACAAGACTTTATCTGAAAAGTGCTTCTTGCATTCTGAGCATGAAAACAGCTTCTTTCCTTTGTGACTTATCTGATGTGTGAATTCTGTCATGTATAATAAGATTTGATTTCTGTGTAAAACATTTCCCACACTCTGAACATGAAAACGGCTTTGTTCCTGAATGAATTCTCTCATGTCTAAGTAGATCTGATTGTTGTCTAAAACATTTCCCACATACGGAACATGAATATGGTTTCTCTCCTGTGTGAATTCTTTCATGTGTAACAAGATGTGATTTCCGTGTAAAACATTTTCCACATTCTGAACATGAATACGACTTCTCTCCTGTGTGACTTATCTCATGTCTAACAAGATGTGATTTCCGTGTAAAACATTTCCCACATTCTGAACATGGAAACGGCTTCTCTCCTGTGTGACTTTTCTCATGTGTAACAAGAGCTGATTTTTGTGTAAAACATTTCCCACATTCTGAACATGAATATGGCTTCTCTCCTGTGTGACTTCTCTTATGTGTAACCAGATGTGATTTTTCTGTAAAGCATTTCCCACATTCTGAACATGAATAAGGTTTTTCTCCTGTGTGAATTCTCCCATGTATAACAAGTTGTGAATTATACGTAAAACATTTCCCACATTCTGAACATGAATATGGCTTCTCTCCTGTGTGAATTTTCTCATGTGAAACTAGACTTGATTTCTCGATAAAGCACTTTCCACATTCTGAACATGAATATGGCTTCTCCCTTGTGTGAATTTGCTCATGTGTAACAAGATGCGATTTCTGTGTAAAGCATTTCTGACATTTTGAACATGAATATGGCTTCTCTCCTGCGTGGCGTCTCTTATGTATAACAAGATGCGATTTCAGTGTAAAACATTTCCCACATTCTGAGCAGGAGTATGGCTTCTCTCTTGTGCGAATTCCTCTGTGTTTAGAAAGCCCTGAGCATTTTGTGGACTCTTTATCACAGTAAAACCTTTCATCCCCTTTCTGAGCTGCACTTGTAGTAATAATCTGTGATTGGTCAGGAGAAGGTTCCTCATGATTAGGGGGATTATATAATAGATCTGTACTGTGACATCCTGGATGAACATTAGGGGTAATGAGGTTTTCTTCTGTAAAGTTCTCCATGATATCTTCATCTTCTAGTGATAATATAAGGTTTTCCTCAGAATTGTTACTGGAGTTTTCTGTTAAGATAAGAATTAAAAATGTATTTTATTTTTCCAAACTACTGAGTAGACAAACTTAAAACATTACTATTAGGGCTCATGCACACGAACGTGTTTTGGTTCCGCAACCCAGCCGCATTTTTTGCGGCTCGGGGGGCGGACCAATTCACTTCAATGGGGCCGCAAAAGATGCGGACACCACTCCGCGTGCCGTCCGCAACCGTTGCTCCGTTCCGTTGCCCTGCGAATAAAATAGTACGTGTCTTATTCTTGTCTGTTTTGCGAACAAGAATAGGCATTTCTATAATGGGCCGCCCGTTCCGTTCCGCAAATTGCGGAAGGCACACGGGCGGCATCTGTGTTTGGCGGCCCCCAAAATACGGTACGGCCATGTGCATGAGCCCTAAGGCTGGAATTTATCCAGCAGGAAGGAGAACTATAAGCCATTTTGAATCCACTCCTGAAGTTCGCTAAAAAAAAACAAAAACAAAAAAAAACACAGCCTTATAAAGCTTCTATAACTTCCTAACAAAGTCCAGGATTCTGGTCTACACCTGGTCATGACTTTTATTACATACAGTAAATTATGACTTGATATAACTCAAAAATGTGAAAGGCCAGACCCTGTGTGGAAACAAGCCCTGCTCTCTGCCACGGTATTTTTTGCCCTCCAACACCAACTGGGCTTTAATACAAGTTCACAAGTGTGAGGATACCGCACCTGGCAGCCCCGCCTGACGTGACTGTACGTTGGGTTCACGCAGTACGGTTTCGTCACTGGTTACCAAGAGGAGACTTTACGCCCTCCCTGGGAGTACTTAGGACCCTCCATAGACCTTATAGGAGACCCCAGAAGACATGTCCCCGGAGAGCTGTATAGTGTGCACTAGATTATAGACATCTGACTGCTTTACTCAGTATTTCTCCATTCCTGATTCCATACCTGTGGTGACATCTCCTGGAATGTCCTCCTCCACCTCACTCTTACACGGGGGATCGCCCATCATCCTCTCTTCTTCATCCTCCACTTTAATATCAGTCAGATCTTCTCCCTGATTTGTCATCTGTAACAATTCAGTACAATACAGCAGACAGGTGGGAAATCTAACAGATCCACATAAGAGACCCCCACAATCTATGACCCCCCTATATAGATGTGTATAGGGCTCAGCTCCATCTACCTGAGGGTTCTCTGGGACCTTCTCCTCTGGACAGTCCTGGGAATACAGAGGACGGGGACATCTCCTCCTGGATCCATCTGTGGAGAATACATGGCCTCCATTACATGTCACTGCACACACGTGTATACACTGCACATGACGGCTCTTACCTTGTGATATAAGAGGCTGGTGCTCCTCCATTACATGTCACTGCACACACGTGTATACACTGCACATGACGGCTCTTACCTTGTGATATAAGAGGCTGGTGCTCCTCCATTACATATCACTGCACACACGTGTATACACTGCACATGACGGCTCTTACCTTGTGATATAAGAGGCTGGGGCTCCTCCATTACATGTCACTGCACACACGTGTATACACTGCACATGACGGCTCTTACCTTGTGATATAAGAGGCTGGTGCTCCTCCTTTGCATATCACTGCACACACGTGTTTACACTGCACATGACGGCTCTTACCTTGTGATATAAGAGGCTGGGGCTCCTCCATTACATATCACTGCACACACGTGTATACACTGCACATGACGGCTCTTACCTTGTGATATAAGAGGCTGGTGCTCCTCCATTACATGTCACTGCACACACGTGTATACACTGCACATGACGGCTCTTACCTTGTGATATAAGAGGCTGGTGCTCCTCCATTACATGTCACTGCACACACGTGTATACACTGCACATGACGGCTCTTACCTTGTGATATAAGAGGCTGGTGCTCCTCCATTACATGTCACTGCACACACGTGTATACACTGCACATGACGGCTCTTACCCTGTGATATAAGAGGCTGGGGCTCCTCCATCATGGCCTCCTTGTACAGATCCTTGTGTCCTTCTATATACTCCCACTCCTCCATGGAGAAATAGACAGTGACATCCTGACACCTTATAGGAACCTGACAACACAATGACACCGTCATCACCCAGACCCCTCCAGTGCTGTTACTGGAGAATTTCCCAGCATTCCCAGCAGTGTCACCTCTCCAGTCAGCAGCTCCATCATCTTGTGGGTGAGTTCTAGGATCTTCTGCTCATGTATCAGGGGGTGAGGCTCTGTGATGGGGTGAGGGGTCCTGCTCCGCCCTCCTGACTCCTGGAGATGGATGATGGGAGTCACACACTCCCCCGATGTCTTCTTCACTATTGTGTACTCCTGTGGATGGAGAGAGACACTTAGGGAATAAACCCTTCAGGGGCCATGTGCTCTCCTCCGGCCCTTTCCTCCTGGGTACAACGTGCCTACTTACCTCCTCATGGCTCCTACAACATGACTATTGGTCACTGGTCACATGACACATCACTCACCATATTGGGGGCTGATCTTCAGGTTCTCCATCACTTGGAAGGTCTGGAGGCCGTTCTACAGGACCCTGGACTCTTCCTATCACTTCCTATGATGGATTCTCCTTCCCGATGTCTGACTTGTTACAGAATACAATACAGAGGAGAGAAATCTAGAAAAGTTTACCTCTCCGCTCAGCAGGGAGATGATCTCCAAGGTGAGGTCTAATATTCTTCTGCTGATCTCCTTCCTGTCCATCCTTGGTGGTCATTCAGGAGAAGAGGAGAGAACTGGAGGAGCTGGAGGCTTCTAGTACTGCAGGCGCCTTTATGAGAAGAGGAGAGGAAATCATCCAGGGGACAAGACCAGATGTCACCTCCAGAACCGCACTTCCTGAGCCTGGAGGGGCCCCGCTTCTCAGAGCCCCCACCACATGGATTCCAGGGGCCCCAACATGGAGATTTCTGGTGGCCCCACAGGAGATAAATGTCTGATAGATGCAGGTCCCACCTCTGGGCTGTGCTCAGCTGTGTCCAGAACTCCTAGAGAAGAGACTGGAGAGAGCTGAGCTCATGCCGGGCCCCCGCTCCATTAATTCTCCTCCTGGATGCAGGGGCCCCTCACCAGGACAGTCAGGGGCCAGAGAAAGATGACAACCCCCACTATCCCCACTACTACTCCTCCATCATACTAAGCTGAGGAGCAGAGAAGGATTCCTTGTGTGTAATGGAGGAGAATCTCCAGAGGTGACATGTCTGAGCTCTCCACCACACTGTCTCCTCACAGCTCATCTTACCTGCAGGCTGGAGGAATGGCTGATACCAGAGAGAACAAGAGCCCTGACTACCGACCAGGACCTGCCCAGTATCTGCTGCACTGCCAGAGCTGAAGGACCTGGGGTGATGTCACTGTCATGTGATCTGTGCAGGGGGCGGGACTCAGCAGTGGAGAGGAGAAGAGGTGGGGAAGGAACTGGGATGATGTCAGCATCATGTGATCAGTGCATTGGGGGGGGTGCTCAGCAATGGATAGGATGAGATGATGAAGGACCTTTGATGATGTTGCTATGGTGATCAGTGCAGTGAGAGCGATTTTGAATGGAGGAGAAGTGGAAAACTTACAAATTCATAATTCACTGTTTTATTTTTACAGAACCATAGAAATGTTGGCAATTGTAGTTCTTTCTGATATCCTATAATAACATCCTGGACATGTTGAGAGTTGTAGTTATTTCTAATATTGTATGATAACAGTCTGGACATGCTGAGAGTTGTAGTTCTCCTCTAATATCCTTTAAGATTTGAGACTAGAGATCACGGGAGTTGTAGTTCTTTCTTTTAATATTGTATAACAACAGCCTGCACATGCTGGGAGCTGTAGTTCTCTTTCCTAATATCATTGAATAGCGGCCTGGACATGCTAAAAGTTGTAGTTTTCTCCTATTATACCCTGTAATAGCAGGCTGGACTTGCTGGGACTTGTGATGGATCCAGTAGTTTTGGGGACAACTTGTGCCTCTAGTAGAGAAAAGTTCCTTGTCTGTGACATTATGATGTGCCAGTTAGAAATGCCCCCATAGATGTCCCCACAATGCCCCCAATAATGTGCTAGTAAGAAGTGTCCCCCATAGATGCCCCAATCATGTGCCAGTAAGAAGTGCCCCCATAGATGTCCCCACAGTGCCCCCAATAATGTGCTAGTAAGAAGTGTGCCCCAGTGCCCCCATAGCACTCCTTATACTTACCTCCATGGTGCTGGCAGCAATGCAATGCAGGCCTCTTCTGGCCTATGTCCCGCGCTGTATGGCTCAGGTGGCATGATGAATCGCGCCACCTGAGCCGGCCTCTGATAGGCTACAGGCACTAAGCCTGCAACCCATGAGAGGACCGGGGAAGGGAGACAACTCTCCCCTGCGTCGCTGTAGCACATCACTGTCCTGAGGACGGTGTGAGAGATAGGTTTTTATATATGTTATATAAAGCCTGTACTACTCATCTTTGACCACTAGATGGCAGCTAATTAGCTATGTGAGTCACATGAACACTCTGTTTGTTTTAAAAGCACTATGGGGGGAGGATGGAAGTTTAGGTTCAAATGTACCAATAAAGTCAGTGTTGAAGTTGGTGAACTACTCCCATCTAGCTAAAGAGCCAATTACTTTGCTTAAGTAACACCCCTTTTGTCTATGTCATACCTACTATTTAAGTGAATGTCTCTTTAATAAATGGGCTGTGGCTCTGGGGATGTGAAGTATTTTCCATGAAACCAACTTGTGTGTCTGGTCTCATTGTGAAAGTTGTATAGCGCGCATACTTATACTTCTAACAGATTTGGCACCACGCAAAGAAGGCGAAATCATGAGAGTGGCGATGACAACGGTGATACAGATGACTATGGAGATGGGCACTTCCATAATAGATGCGCTCATCTCCCTGTGCCCTGCCTCCGCTGCCCTCCATTTGCGACCAGGTCCCTGATTGCCGCAGCTCGGCAAACAATCATCCAGTGCCCGGTCCTGGGCCGCAGACTGGTGGTCGGGGACCACTGCTGTATATTACACTGCACCTCATGTAAGTCCTGTATATTACACAATAATACATTGTAAAGTATCAGAAATATCTTTAAAATGTTGTTTTATTGTGAAAATGTTATATAGTAGATAAATATCTGAAAGCACTCCTATCATCTCACACACAATGTATCACCCCCATCCTCTCACACACAATGTATTACTCCCATTATCTCAGACACATTGTATTATTCCCATCACTCCCACCATCTCACACTGTATCACTCCCATCATCTCTTTCTCATACACAATGTATCACTCCCATAATCTCACAATATATCACCCCCATCATCTCACACATTGGGTCAGATTAACAGTAGAACAGTCCTTGTTGCCCTTAGCAACCAATCACAGTGCAGCTTTTATTTTTGAAGAGCCAAATTCGAAATGAAAGCTGCGCTGTGATTGGCTGCTACAGGTGTTGGGGTGAAGATTCAGTTAGATTAGAAACTCGTCGGTCACTCGCTCCAAATCATTCAAGCATGTGCTAGCATACTAAGAAAGAGTCTGACACGTGGTTCAGTTTCAATCTCAGCTCATGCATAAGGCACTCAGTGGTAATACGGCAAGAAGTTCTGAGCTTTATTCACAGTGCAAGCACTTATATACAGGAAAGGAAGGCACGGTTAGTAGGCGGGCATTAAGCATATATGTCTTATATCCGGTAGAGTTAGTATCTTCTGATAGGTTCTTCTTCTGTGTGATTCCCTTTGTTCTGGGCTCGTGCAGGCTGTGTGATCAAGGCAGGTCCTAGCAGCCCCCTAGGTTTCGTTTTCACTGAATCGAAACTCAGTTTCCCGTGAATCACATGGTGCAGTCTTAAGTGTAGTCCCGGATACAGGCGTCATCTTAATATCTAATGTCTACATGTGCTTTATGTAGCAGGCTGGAGCAGAAAGGACAATATGATTTGGAATACAAACAGCATAGTTCAACCTGACATTCCCCCCTAAATCATCTTTTCCTTTCCCTAATACTTGATTATCTAATTGTCAAGAGTGTCTAGACGGACATGGGGGAAAAGGTAGTCTTCACCAAGGCTGAAACCCAACAGGCACCCCCCTGTGTACTTGGGCTTATCCTAATCATTTGACAGAAACCTATCTGTGGACCATTGGATTTCTAAAAAAAACAAAAACTGTGTGTTGGACTAACAAGAAGTGTCTCTCTGTGGTCGTCTTCTCTTCGATCTTCTTGAATAATAACAAAAGTCTCTGGTGCAAAGTCAATTGTCCATCACTTAATGCTTGTTATTATAAAGTGCAGTCTATGACCCCTCCTTATGTATGTGAAGGGGTTGCAGGCGTAGGTGTCAGTGTAGATGTTAGAGCCTCTTATCAGTGGGTGATAAACAGTCTGTTACCTTGACTGTGGGAGGAGCTTTGACACAAGGACCTCCCACCCTCACTGGTCTGCATCAGCTCTGCTGGTTAGGCACACAGATTACCGTTAAGGTCCACCCCTGGACAGCCGTAGTACGAACAGCAAGGCCTTGTGCAGCATGGCAGACCCGTGGTCGAAGTTGTTTCTTGTTGGGTGACGGGTTACTGACAACTGTGTCTTACCACACCTTGTAGACTTGACGTAGCAGCTCCTGGACTTTCCCCGAGGTTGTTAGTCCCAGCTCTTTTTAGCTGCACACAGGACAGATGCACTGGAACAGTCCCACACAATCAAAAAGTCAACTCAAAAAACTCAGTTCGTTAGAATAAGCCGTTGCTGAGGTGGTTTCCTCTCCATCATTGATCAAATAAACAAATGTCCTTAGAACGTTTGTCGGTCCAACACTGTATGTAAATAACACTTACCAATGGGACCAAAGAGGTCTTCTGTCAAATCAAAATGGACTTTTGTGAGACTCTAAATCTGGTCTAATTAAAGGATACTTCAAACAAACTTTCATAATATTTTGACAAATGATCCTGCATATTTCAATACATTAATCAATACCAATACCCGGGTATCTTGTGTAATGTAAACCTTTTGAACCAAATAAAACACAATACCATTAATATTTTATTAATAACCAACCTTCTTGAGATCTCTAACGATGTTTTGATGTTTACTAAATGTGTGATATTGTGTATTCTGCACATTTTGTAGCAGTACCCAACTTTTCTGGATGTGGAAATGATTGGACCTCTTTTTTTCCTTTGAATGAACAGAGTACTCGTAACTAGGAGATGTGCACAAGGGCTGTCTTTGTATCTGTGACGTCAGCATTGTCCTCCTCCCTCCCCCCTTAGTCCACACTGTGAGCTTCCCTGTTTGAGTCAGTCTTGTCTTGGTTGTCCATGAGGTCAGATCTCTGATGTTAGTACATTAGACATACAACAAGTCGACAAAAAGCAAACATAGAAACAAACAGATCAGACAATACAGACACAAAACATGAAGGGCCCATAAACGTTTTATTGCCTTGTTTTCAAAAATAAAATGTAGAGTTTGGTCAAAATATTTGGTACCAAGGAAAAAAATAAAAATCCCCAATGCGCATATAAAGAAAAACAAATGTAGTACATCATACACATTCCTTCATTTTTTCTGCTGCATCCACGTACAGTCCACACACAAGTACAACTTCAAGCTACATTCATTCACATTCCACTGAATGAGTCAACTCTCAGAGACACAGCTTTCCTGGATACGGATACACACAGAAAACCATCCTGTACGGAGGGGGTAGAAAGAAACATTAAGTGAATCAAAAGAAACATTAAGTGAATCAATTGCCGGCACATAATACCATTGTCTTCGGTTGTTCACTCCTACAACACATTGTTAAACTATTGTCTCGACTCTTGGACATTTACAAGCTGCTAGAAAGAGAAAAAGGAAAGTTATTAATTTATAAAATTTCTGATTTCTAATTAAACAATATTAACTAATTACAGTTATATTTATATCCCTCATTTACTAAGTCGAGTACTCGTTGTGCTTCTACTTGCATCTATGTGCATTGTTTCCCACTTGTAGCCGTGTCATGGAGAATACCAGTAACTAAGATGGCCGCTGGGCGGGGACTGATGTTCCCTCAGTTAAGATGGCCACCTGGAAAGGAAGTTGCAGGAGTTAAGATGGCCACCGGAGTGGGAATGGGATTAGTTAAGATGGCTGCTGGAACGGAAATTGGGACGTAGGACGTGCCATCTCGTGTAATAACTGAATACAAGGAGGTGAGCCGCGGGCGTGGTTTTGGCACTGACGTACTTCACAGGTCCACCCCTCTGAAGAGGGAGTTTGGGGGGGGTTAGTGGTATGCAGGGGGATGTGTCTGCATCGGGAGCGCAGCAGGGTCCACCTGCACCATCTTAGGGGCCGTGCTGACGGCATGTAAAAGTAATCATTTGTCTTTTCATTATACATTTCTGCCCAGACCAATTTCCCATACTTAATAATTTACCGCTAATGCTCACATTGTTCTCTTTTTCATAAAATCTAGAATATAATGTTGTAAATTCAAGGCTGAATGTCCAGTGTTCACTCCTTTTTGGCCTAATGCCAGAACACTTCCCTGTGAGCAATGATTTCTTCCATTCTCAACTTAACCCTTAATTTGGCCTCATCATCACATCAGTAGAGCAGATATCGCTCACAGTAAACTTGGCTGTGTGACCTTCATCTACTAGTCGGTTCTCTGGCAACACACAAGGTCAGATTTCTGGTCCACACAGACATAACAAGTGGATTATCATAGTCATAAATTCCAAAGGGGGGGCTGAAACTGCAATTCTCAACCTTTGTACAACTTCGAAGCCTCCTTCACGTATCTCCTGCCTTCTCTGACTTGGACCAGATCCACTGCCGTCTGTGCACCATCTGGCAGGGTATGTTTTCTTTTAAACAGTCGCAACATGTTTATGACCTGGTGATATTACTTATCTGCGTGGCCACTCGCCAGATATGTGACCCCACAACCACCTCTTGAATCCACCAATACCAGGTTACAGGATTTCAAGAGTCAGGTCCCCAACCACAGGTTGCGGTCACTGGGTAATATCTATCATCACGACACTCACATAAATATTGACGCCCGCTCTGTTTCACTCCACTAGACTAGCGGCCTGCGTCCAGTGCGTGGTAACGCCTGCTCTGTTTACTTTCTCGTACTAGCTGCTTGCGTCTAGGTCAGATGTTGTGACTGTTTTATGTGAATTTGCCCAATTTCAGTAGTTCGAGTCAGATTTAAGCAGTCAATCAATAATGTCCGTTCCTTGTCCGCTCACATAAGAAGGAAAAACACGAGTGACCGAGTAGTCAGTGATAAGCCGTGAAAACAGGTTCGTGACCAGGCACTGTAACCACACTGTTGTATCACTATCAACGTAGACACCGATCCATATAGACTTTCCTATCCAGACAACTGTACACTGACAGCCAACAGCAAGTGACACATATATATATGCGTACACTTACCGTGACTCTGAAGAGATTGATCAGGCCTCGGGTCAGTGGACAGGTGGCCGACATCGGAGGTCCGGTCTGGGTCGGTGGTCCTCGATGGTCAGTTGGCCTGGCCCCACGTTGGAAGCGCCATATGTTGGGGTGAAGATTCAGTTAGATTAGAAACTCGTTGGTCACTCGCTCCAAATCATTCAAGCATGTGCTAGCATACTAAGAAAGAGTCTGACACGTGGTTCAGTTTCAATCTCAGCTCATGCATAAGGCACTCAGTGGTAATACGGCAAGAAGTTCTGAGCTTTATTCACAGTGCAAGCACTTATATACAGGAAAGGAAGGCACGGTTAGTAGGCGGGCATTAAGCATATATGTCTTATATCCGGTAGAGTTAGTATCTTCTGATAGGTTCTTCTTCTGTGTGATTCCCTTTGTTCTGGGCTCGTGCAGGCTGCGTGATCAAGGCAGGTACTAGCAGCCCCCTAGGTTTCGTTTTCACTAAATCGAAACTCAGTTTCCCGTGAATCACATGGTGCAGTCTTAAGTGTAGTCCCGGATACAGGCGTCATCTTAATATCTAATGTCTACATGTTCTTTATGTAGCAGGCTGGAGCAGAAAGGAAAATATGATTTGGAATACAAACAGCATAGTTCAACCTCACACAGGGACCTAATTCTTCTGGGGTCAGAAATCCCACCCCTCATCCCACATTCTATGTGAAGAGAATGAAGAAACATGAAGAAAATTTTAGGCAAGAACATGATGTGATATTAAAAAAGTGTCCAGTATATTCAATATGGCCGCTCTCATGCTAAGGCACTTCTTGTGATGTCATCATTAGATGCTTTTCCACCCTGGCCCCCCCTTTACTATGCCTCTGGCATAACCACTTTACTTGTGATGTCATAATGGGCATGACTCACTTACTTATGACATAATAATCAGGGGGTGTGGTCTAATCCTATAAATGGGGGTCACGCCCTGACACCAGTGTCAGTATCTCTAGCTGGCTGTCACTATGGCGAAGTCTTTGAAGAAGAGGAGGAGGATGTCAAAGATTGTTCCAGTGACTGCAATAGAGAAAATGGACGTCGGCCCTCGTCAGTATGCGGACGACGTTGATATGAAGTCCAATCACAGCGAGGACGACAAAATGGAAGTAGGCCCCCGACAGTATCCAGAGGATGTGGAGATGGCGGACCTTCCGGGGAGCACCACCAACATCGTGGCCTCAAACCCCCGGAAGAGGAAGAGGCCATCTTGTGTCCTCTGTGGCCGGCTGTAACATCTGCCGATAGGCCCTTACTGTAACATCTGCCCCTTGGCCACCATAACATCTGCTGCTTGGCCCCACTTACCATCTGCCGCCCGGGCCCATTTACCATCTATGGCTTGGGGCCATTTACCATCTGCAGCTTGTGGCCCATTTACCATCTGCCCCTTGGGGCCCACTTACCATCTACCCCTTTGGGGCCTACTTACCATCTACCCCTTGGGGCCCACTTACCATCTACCCCTTGGGGCCCACTTACCATCTACCCCTTGGGGCCCACTTACCATCTACCCCTTGGGGCCCACTTAACATCTACCCCTTGGGGCCCACTTACCATCTATATATGGTTTTACCATCCAAACCATCTGAAATTCCAGTGAAGACGAGCAGAGCTCCACCAGGTCCGGTAAGTTTGGCCACTTCCCTCCGTCTTCTCCTTGTGTTTTTGTAAAGTTTTTTTTTTTAATTTGGGTATTTTCTCTTCTAGGATCCGGCTATAAGACAACATGAGGAACCTCTGGTGACAATATTCTGTCCCTGAAAACCTGCCAGAAGTGCGACCCCCGACCTCTTCCTCTACAAGTTAGCGGACCTGAATCCAGCCGATCCTGAAGACGGAGTCAGAGCTGCAAAAAATCCACTTAAATCCTAAAAACTTTTTATAAATAAACATAGTGTTTTTTTAAGAAAAAATGGTGGTTTGACTTCACTTAATTATCAAATTGCACACATTTTCCTCAGCCCCTATTTTCTTCGATATCATAAG